>JAYDZE010013775.1:0-28389 GCA_034509125.1 Monilaria moniliformis
CGGCCTATATTAGGTCTTAGTTCTGCATTAAGATTAGGTTCTTATTTGAATGAATCTCTATATATATATATATATATTCCATATTTTCCGAATCAAAGAGAACACACCCTAAATCGAAAATACATAAAATATGGTATAAGATGACCTGCTCCAATTGTCGTATACACTCTGCAGACTTTGAGTCATCCGGTAACATTTCAACTTCTTTCATTGCACATAAGGCTCCAGTCTCTCTATCAACAAGAAGAAGTTGTTACTAGGAAGGTCATGTTTGGGCGAACTTATAAATTGTTTAGGAGCTTATAAACTCTCGAGAAGTGTTTGTCAAAATAAGCTCGAACAACTTGCAGCTCTCAAAATAATAAATTTATTTTTTATAATCTTATAAGCAACAATCAATTTTCGAAATAATTCTACTATGATCTGTTATTTTCAACATAAACCCTTCCAATTTGACTTCTAACCAAAATTTTCTCTCTGACTCACATTTCTCTTTCTAGCTCACAGTCACAATCATCCACGCACTTTGACAATTTATAAGCTCTTAACACGTCACATCTTATAAACTGTTAGATGTTATAAGCTCTCAAAAATAAGCTCAGCCAAATATCCCCCCAAAAAGCATACACAATATATCGAATTCGATATACAACAACAAGTATATGATAGATGCTACATACCCTTTTAATTTCATTTCTCTTCAATTTTCTCTCTATAATTGCAATTTTCTTTCTAGCTTATAAGTTCAATTATCCAAATACTTTGACAACTTATAAGCTCTTAGCACGTTATAATAAGGTTAGCCAAACACCCCCTAAAGCATACACAATACTTTATATTCGTAGATACAACAAGAAGTACCTGTTTGAAGCCACATACACACTCCCAAACGTGCCCCTCCCAATAAGCTTCCCCTTTTGCCATTTAGATTTGATCGGCGCCAACTCGTGCTTAGCTACATGCAGGGCAACCGGAGTGGACTGCAAAGGCAGTGAAGCTCCGGAGAGGTCGGGCACGGGTCCAACGGGCGACAGTGGAGTGGGGAGCGCCGGCATGGAGACGGAGGGAGGGAGGGGCAACGGATGCACGGGAGTCACGCCCGGGCTTTGGAGAGGCGAGGCGTCGAGGCTCGCTGTGTGCTTGTGATGGAATATGCCGGCTTGTGGCGTCAGGTAGTAAGCTCCCCACATGTCGTTCCTCGCCGGGCTGAGCTCGGTGCTTGAAAATGGGCTGCAAGGGGCGCTGCTTGGGATGTTGCCGTAGCTCTCTAAGGATGTTGTTTTTGTGTGTTGCCTTTGTGGGGATTTTCTATGCTGGTTTTCTGTGTGTTTTCTTGATCCTTGGCTGGCAAAAACAAATGCAAAACTCGCCATTGTTATATCTCTCTTAACTAAGGGTGAGAATTGGGTTAATGGGTTCAATTTTGATTTTAAAAAATCGAATATCAAAATTATAAAATACTCTCTTCGTCTCATTTAATTTAGCCCAAATATTATAAGCACTCTCATATTAAAGAATGCGATTTTTTTGGCTATAAATCAGAAGAACTCGACTTATTAAGACACTTTGTAAAATTTGAGCCATTAATTATAAGATAGCCTAAAATGAATTCTAGACTATGTTAAATGGGACATAAGAAGTATTAAATAACCAATCACCGACAAGACACGAAGTTTATAATCAACGGTAATCCTTAGCTGACAAAAACAAATGAAAAACTCAACGAGGCTTCTAGGGCTTTTGTGTGGCGGGTGATTGCATAGAGACCCCGAAAAATAAAGGACCCGAAATATTTTGGGTCCTTATATAGGTATATTTTACTATATTTACTTTTAATTTAACAATGAATTATAGGTTCAATGCCAATATTAAGAGCCCAAAACATGATTTTTTTGATATCTTTAACATATAATTTGGCAGAATAATATAATTTAGTAAAATATTTTTATTTCTAAAATACATCGGTTTTCATATCTTTAACCTGTGAGAAAATCATATAATTTAATAAAATATTATTTATTTCTAAAAAAGTTAAATTTAAAATATTAATAATAAATTAACCTAAGTCTAAAATTTTTGCACAAGCCCCTCGTTATGCAACATGCATGTGATTGTATCATCTTACTCTCGCCATTGTTATACCTCTTATGAACATCGCCACCATCCGCCGTCTCCCTCTCTCTCTCTCTCAACTTCTCGTCGCATTCCTTATGCACTTTAACCACATCCGGCGACGGCAGCGGCACGCTGCACGAGCCGTGTTTCGGTTCACGCTGCAGCTCCGGCAGCGGCAGCGGCAGGGGCGACGGCGGCGCCAACACCGCCACAGGGCGCGAGGAGTGGTTCCGGAACTTTTCCGGCGAGCCGACGTCGATGGTGTCGAGTGGCTGCAGCAGTTTCTTGGCACGCGTGAGGATCCGGTGGCGGCGCGAGGAGAAGAAGCCGGGCTTTCCGTTGGCGGAGGGAATGACGCTGTCGTCGTGGGATTGCGATTTGGAGACGGAGGTGAAGGCGCCCTGCCACCAATTAGGCATTCTTTAATAGGTGGATTTCACGGCGGCGAGAGGCGGAGGAAGGTCGATTGGTTTCAATGTGCGTATTGTTTTCGAAGAAATTGCCCCTGTGGTGGGGCCGGAGCAATATCTGGAATTCACAACGATTAACAAAATAAATGGGGGATACAAGTATGGATGGAGAATATTTTTTGTTCCGAATTAGAAGGAAAGGAGTTTTAAAGGGAGCACATATTTGGTTTTTTTGGTAGATATATATTATTTATAATGATGAGCTTAACTCATCTATCAAACACACCCTCTATTTAACTTTTATGAACACATTTTAATACTACTTACGTCCCCCATTAAATATCACATCTGGTTACGGTATAGGTTTTAAGAAATATTCAATTCGTTCGCGATAAAATATCTCATTTTGTCATAAATGGACGTCCACAATAAAATGTCTCATTTCACTTTTACCAGGATCCACACTCTACTAATTCTTTACACTCACATTCTATTATAAAACCAATATATAAAAGTGGAACCTATATTTTATTAACTTTTTTCACCCACTTTCATTCATATTTCTTAACAAAGTTAAATAATTTCTTAAAACTCGTACCGAATCAAAACGGATCGGTTTATCGCGGAAGGAGGGAGTATAAAGCAGTGTGGGTGGAAAAAGTTCGTGGAATGTGAGTCTCATTTTTATGTAACAATTTTATAATAAAATGCGAGTAGAATGAGTTACTGAAATGTGGAACTCACTTACCAAAAGTAATTAAAGTGAAATGATACAGTTAATGGTGGACATCCCGATATAGTAAAATGAGACATTTAATGACAGACGGAGAAAATATATTTCTAGTTACAAATACAAATATGATGGTTTGATGATAACAAAACACTTATGTGCCCCTCAACTAATAACCTAAATTTTAGGTCGACATATTCGTCTAAGTCCAATTTATATTACTAGCAAAGAGCACAAGCCCCGGCTGCCCTTCCTCCTCTTGAGCTTCTCTCTAGGCTAAATCCTAATATATTGTATTAACTACTTTCCTAATATATTGTATTATTTACTTTTCCTTGTGTATAGTTTTTAGCCATTGTAAAATTGTAAAATAAAAAAGGGAAAAAAAAACTTGCAAAATGCAAGGTAAGGGTGCAATTGAACTACGCTGAATATTATTGTGCTTAAGCTTGGTTCATTTATTATCAAGTTGAGCCTCTAATTTTATTTAATAAATTCTTCGAGATTTACGAGCTTAACAGGCTGGATTGAGCTTCCTAGATATTAATTTATATATATATATAATAAAATAATAATTTTCTTTAGAAGAATTATTGTATTCTCAATAACATAATATATTAATTATTTTTCTTATAACAAATTACCTTAGTTAGAAGCTTCATACAATTATTACTAACTATAGTATAGAAATATAAATTGTATCATGATAATACATTCTTATCTTCAATCTAAATAACTCAACGAGCTTACTCACGACACGAACCAGACAGTACAAAATTCAACTTTAACTAACAAGCAAACGAACTCGAACGAGCTTTTTCCGAACTAAAATTTGAATGATTCACTAGTCAATTGGTTAATTTACATAACTAGAAAGGGTTTCTTCTTCTTGGTTTCTGCATATTGAGCGTTTCACGTGCAAGTAAATAAATTAAATTTATCGCAACTACCACTTGGCTTATTTTTCACTTCTCAATGGTGCTATATATAAATGCAATCTTCTCAAATTCCTAGAAATTAATTCAAACTCAACTTAGTTTATATTCCTAGAAATTAAATCAACATACTAAACAGAATTATTTGAGCTAAATTAATTTTTCAAAGAATAACTAATTATATCATGAAAATCGTGAATATAATTAAATGTTTCTCAGGTGCCTCAGAAAAAAAATAAAAAGAAAGAAAAAGAAAATTCCAGAGTCAACCATCCAAGTCATCAAAATAAATGAAAAAAAAAGTTTCACATGGATCCCCACATCTAATCAGTTAGTGTAATCAATTTTCTTGAACCGTACAATTTTGTAGTGGTGCCACTAAACACATCTGATCCACCATTTTTTATTTATACATTTGATCAATTTTTTTAGCGTCAACCAACACGCACTTCCACACACACATATATATATAGAGAGAGAGAGAAACAGAGAAAGAGAGATGGTGCATGTGCATGAGCTTAATACACTGGTAGTTTTTATCTTTAAAGAAAAGCAATAGTATTGTAAAAGTGGGATTCCGGCAAGAACAAGTAAGCCTTTGAAAATGTAAACTGAAATTGAACACTAATATTGGAATCAACGCTGCTCCTACATTTCTAGTGTATCCATTCATCCTCTAGAAATTGTTATATCCATCAAATCAAATAGAAAAGGAAATAAAATAAAATAAAATAAAACTGGTGACTTACGTACATGCGAATACCTCCAAGCTTTCTCCCACAACCTGTCTAGCTCTACCTCTATATCTCTCTCTCTCCCTCCCTCTCTCTCCTTTTGTACTCTATTTGCTGCAAGAAAAGATTATAAAATGTTAGTGAAGGGATTAATACATGACAATATGGTCATTCAATTCAATCCCATTTGAGAAATGAAGAAAATAATTGAATGGAAATTAATAATTAATATTCTATGACTAGTCATTCAATAAGACTTAAATAAGACAACAGTGTTTATTTAGTATATTGTGTGTACGCTTAGAGCATTGACTAAACCAGTTAGATTCAGATCTAACAACACACTATTATTGCAGAGATAATTTCACAAAACTTAAACAAAGATGACCAAAATCCCTAAGAAACCAATACATCACAATCACTATAAAGTTTTCCCTTTTCACACGAATGCATTAATCACCATTTATGCAAGATAAAGTTATGAACACCAAGTAGTAAAGGACAATTTATCATAGAAAAAATAGGCAGAGAGAGAGAGAGAGAAGCAACAGCATGATATATGACCAAAATTTTCCCCTTTGTTAACTGGGAACAATCCATTATTTTAGTAGGCTAAACATGGAAGAAATAGGCTCATTCGGATATAAAAGTACAGTACTATTGGTGAAAAACGTGCAGCCCCTTTTTTAGAAATTTCTGTTTATTGGCGTGCCCAAAAAATCCCATTGAACCCTTCAAGTTTTCAACTACTCCCATATAGGCCAGCCTTAATTCCCTATTCATACTAGAAAAATATTTTCAGGAGCTTCTTTCACCATCAAGAGTAGGTATATATATGATCTCTAATAGTTGGGGCACATTTATTATTACGCAACTGCATATTATCTTCTTTTTCTATAAGCCAAATCTGGGTGAAATGCTGAATCCATCATAAAATGCAAAGAACCAAAGACGTAGACTAGTTGAAAAGGGATCTTAGGGTTTTTATAGGTTTTGGGAGTGATGATTACTGATGGCTGTGACAAGACAATAATTCCCATAACCAACCCACCTGCTGCACTATGCAACACATAGTAAATTTTCGCATTCCTGTGCGTTTGAGCAGAAAATGTGACCCCATTTATGCTAAAACAAACTATGCAAAAAAATCTCGCTCGCATTCAATGCCCTCGACACGTCAACCATCATCTCCAGATTAGCAGAAATGAAGCAAAATATGACTGCAGAAATTAAATTATTTACCTGGATGTAATATCTCGTTCAAGGAATAAGGCTGAGAGGGCATGTGAACTTTCGAATTTCTCTACTACTGAATTAAACTGTCAGAAAATTAACACGAAGGACCAATGCTCCTGTCCTCCTCATCCTCGCTCTTCGGCTGCTGCTGCTGCTGTTGTTGCGTCTGCGACAGCTGCTGAGGCTGAGGCTGCAAAAGATCTTGCTGCTGCTGGAGATGGAGGTGATGATGCGGATGCAAATGAGCCTGCTCCTGCTGCTGATGTTGAATCTGGTGGTAAGGTATTGCTTCATAAGAGCTCCCCAACGCCAGCGACGGTTGCTGCTGCTGCTGCTGCATTGCCCCACCACTTCCGCCGCCAATCTGGTTGAATCCGGTGGCGGTGACTGGCCCTCCTCCGTCGTCAAATCCGTTGTTAAATCTCATCAAATCATTATTCTGCTGATGCTGCTGTTGTTGTTGCTGCTGCTCGTAGCTCCGCATCATTTCTTGCTCTCGAGCAGCAGCAGCCGCCACGGCGGCCAGCTGCTGCGCCTCCAGAAATTGCTGTTGCTGCTGTGGCGGCGCCTGCTCCCGGATCATGAGCTGCGCTCCGTGCGGGATCCCCGTCGGCATCCCCATCATCGGCTGCACATTGTACGGCATCACCTGATATGCCGCCGCCGACGGCCCGTAGTTGCCGTGCTGCTGCACGAATCCCGGGTGGTTCAAGATCGGCAGCATCGCCGACGGCCCAATGTACGTCGCCAGTTCCTTCTTCGCATTCTCCAAGTCGACCTGCACTTGCCTGAGCTTCTGCTGGAGGATGGAGATGAGGCCGACGCAGCCATAGACGGGGTCGCGGAGGCGGTACTCCGCCTCGTAGGCCAGTGAATTCACGGCGTCCTCGCGCTGGCTGGCGTTCAATTCGTTTAGAAGCTTCGAGACGTTACTGGCGCCGAAGACCTTATGCACGTTGGTGAACTTCTGAGGATTGTCCGGCGGGAAATACGGCGCAAACACGCACTCCTGTGTGCACTTCCGCCGGAGACATTTGCAGGCTGCGCACGGCGAGTTTGACGACGACATTGTTTTTTTATTTTCTTATTTTGTCCTTCTTCCTCCCTTACTATCGTTTCTGCGCTTCAAAATGGAGGAGATATTGTTAGGCATACAAATCATCGATAATCAATGGAGCTTCGAAATCGGTGATTTCATGTACTAAACTGCACATGTTTAGGCAGTTTGAAATTGATTAAAAAATTGAAAAGGGGATAATAATGAAAACGGTGCATATATCATTCAGCGAAGTTTCGCTTCTCCGATTGAAGAGACGCAGTAAAAGATGCAATAAATTAATGAGGGAATCGAAGCCGACATGGAAAGTCAATATATCTATTGTATACGAACAAAGTCAGAAGATGATAAAAACAAGTGGAAAAGGAAAAAACGAATTGAATTATATTTTAATTGAAGAAATGTGAATGCATTAACTGTAGAAGCTTGAACGAAACACGATGATCGCCGGAACTCGGACAATGAACTCAGTGAGTTTGTTTCTCCGGCGCTTCTTAGCGGAAAATATGCATCAACTTGGAATGCAAACCGCAAAGAAATTTTCAGATCCAAAAAAGAGAAAAGAGAAAAACTTTAAACGATAAACACCATTTTTTCGTGAATCTAAACGTTTCTTCAACCAAACCTCATTTCACATTCCAAAAATCAACAAACAAAACGAAACAAACGCAGGAAGATATGTTTCCTCACCTTATTCGATTATAAAACCTACTCGAAGCGACTCTCTCCGCGACGCTCACAGCTCTGCGAGTCGGAAAGACGAAAAGAAATGTAACAATCGAAGAATAAAGAGGCTAATCAACGTGAAAAAATGGAAAGGAGAGTGGAAAAATGTGGAATGAACCTTGGGCTTATTGGAGAGAGTGGAGCGAGCGCCTAGGGTTTGAGTCCAAAAATTTCTGGATCCGATCTTCAGATTTCTCAATCCCCAAAAAAACGACGACGAAATGAGCTAAACAAGTACTACTTGGACTTTTTTTTATACGGAATTATTAGAAACTGAGAGATGAGGATAAAGGAATGACATTCAAGAGTGCGGAGAGCGATCATAACCAGATGGAGAGGAGAGAGAGAGGAGAGACGGGGAGAGAGAAGAGAGAGAGTCAGTCATGTCAATTTTTATATGTGTGTGGTTTCGTGCGTGTAATGAGTGTATAGTATATAATTGCATTTGATGAATCTGAGCCGTCCACCTGTACAGGAGGAGGATTTTGGGCCGTTGGATTCGGGAAGGGGGGAGGGGTATGTCAAATTTCCCCTCTGAAGGAATGTTAATATACGCTCTGACTCTCAGAGTTGCCTCATTGTCCAAGTCTCAGTTTCTTAACCTGTTTCCAAAAGTAATTATTTATTTTAAAGGGCCTAATGTTTTGAATATTTACACTATGGGACTTTCCTTTTTTGTATGAAATGTTTATGTTAATTTGTAATTTAATATTTTGAGTGTAGATTTGATTAGATTTGTATTTTCAATATCATTTCAATAATCCATTAAAAGTGAAATATTTTGTTATTTTTTTACTAATTTGTGGGTAATATTTTAGCATTTCTTCGGTTTTATATATAAATTATAAATTGATATCCAATATTCCAATATTTTTGCAAGGATATTACGTGATATCCCTAACACTTTAAAACGAGATTCGTTGGAAAGAAATATATTTTGACATTCATTTTAAAAAAAAATATTTTATAATAAAAATTTGAGAACAAAGTGAAGGAAATATTTTGTCGATAAAACATATATTGCAAGTACTTTTTGCCATAAATTATGCAAAAAAAAATAATAATGGAAAATTTGGCTAATTTTTGAATGTGTTATATTCGCGAAAATCTCATTTTTTGGCGGAGAAAAGGCTTGCTTTATTATATTTTTACATCTAGGATTCGGCTTGTATTATGGATACTAATAGGAGTTGAACCATTATGGCAAGAAAAAGTTTGATTCAGAGGGAGAAGAAGAGGTAAAAATTGGAACAGAAATATCATTTGATTCGTTGATCCTCAAAGTGAGTGAAGGTCCCAACCAGCCCCGAGTCCATTCCGAATGTGATTTGGATCCAGCTCATTCGTTTTTATTTATAAGAATAACATTTTTTTAATTGTAAACATTAAATTTAAAAATCGTGCCACGTTGGACTTGAACCTGTGATCTTTGGCTTCAGCCATTAACCATTCTATCGTTTAACCAATACACACAGAATAGTCACTTTTATTAATAAGCACTATCACTTATATACAGAAGGGTGTTATGAAGAAAAAAGCACATGTATGATGTATTCCAAATAAAAATGATCGTTCTTATAATTAAAAATGACTTTGAAAGTCGGACTTAGTGATCCGCTACCAAATAAAAATGACAATTTTATCAATATAAAAATGATTGTTCTTATAAATAAAAATGAATGGACCGGTTCCTGCCTCCGGATTAGACACGGGATGGTTGGGATCCATGCACCTTGCGCAGGTAGGAGTTCGCCTCTAAGTTAATTATGCTAGTTTGTCGGCCATCCAAAGACCAGGAGATTATTTAATGTACCATGCTAATGAAATTAATGGTTTCTATGACGTGAAAATAAAATGTAACTATTTCGAAAGAAAGTTGGCCGGAATAGAGACATCAATTATCGCTTCATCTATGAAGGCCAAGCTGATTTTTGACGAAGTGCGGGATCCGATATTAGCAAAGAGATTCGCATGAAAGAATCGAGATCCACTTCAAGATCAGCACATGGGCGGATCTAAGTCTAAAGGAAAGAGTCAATCCAGGAATGGCAGAGATTCGATTAAGTGCTAGAATTGTGATGAATTCGGGCACTACAAATGCGAGTGTGAAGCACCGGAAAAAAATAAAAAGGGTCAGAATGACAAAAAGACTGCAAACACAACCACATATGAGATTTTATGATGCGTTGGTCTTGATCGTGTGCAGTCCATTGGAGTCGTGAGTATTGGATTATGAAGCGTTGTTCTATTCGTGCATTAACACTAACATAATGGAGCATTACATCTCTGGTGATTTTGGGCTAGTCTATCTAGTTGATGACGAACCACTAATGATCATGGGAAAATGAGATGTCTGGATCACCATACCAAACGGATCGCTATCGCAGTTGAATGGTGTGAGACACATATTGGGACTTAAAAGAAATTTACTTTCAACTGGGCAGCTATAGTGAAGGATATTCAGTGACGTTTGGTTGCATCTGTTTGAAGATTACCATATGGGCTATGATAGTGGCTCGAGGTAAGTAGGATGGTATGTTGTATACAACAACTAACTCGAAAGAATGCATTGATCTTAGCGGAGCTCTGACAAATGTTGATTTGTGGCACTGTCGACTAGGCCACATGAGCGAGAAAGAGATGAAGGTGATGTATTCAAAGGTAGGTTGTTAGGTATGGAAATTATTAAATTTGGCAAATGCAAAGACCCTATTTTCGGGAAACAAAAGAGAGTGAGTCTCTCGAAATGTGGCAGAGCTTTGAAGACACAGTTAGAGTTGATTTATAGTGATTTATTGGGACTAGCGCATGTAAAGTCTCTTCGTTGCTCGGAGTACTACATGACCTTCATCAATTATTCCACACGAAAGGTACAGATTTATTTTTTGAAGAATAAATTCGATGCGTTTGATGCTTTCAAGAAGTGGAAAGCCCTCGTAGAAAATAAAACATGGCTGAAAGTAAAGTGTTTGCGATCCAACAATAGAAGAAATCATGAACTCCATAAGTTCAAAGACTTATACGCTGAGACTGTGATTTACATAGAGAAAACCGTGAGAGGAACTCCCTAGTAGAATGAAGTTGCAGAACGGATGAACATCACATTGAATGAGTGAGTAGGATGCAGGAGACTAAAGAGTGGATTGTCTAAAATAGTTTAGGTAGATACAGTCAGCACAACTACATACCTGATTAATCGAGGTCCGTCAGTTATTTTGGAAAAATAGAACACCCGAGGAAGAATTGACTCGAAAAGAGGTAAATCTATCTTACCTATGTATCTTTGGTTGTGTTACTTATGTTTATGTTAGTTCTGCTGATACAAGTAAGTTGGATGTTAAATCTATAAGTATACGTTTACTGGCTATGTACGAAAATTTCCCAGTGAAATATCCCTAGTTTGGCAGCGCCTCCAGATATAGTCTCGTAGAAATAAATTGGATTATCAATTCTCATATTTTTTATTACTTTTTCATGATTATGTATTATTTCCTAACATATAATGATTTAGCAAATCAAACTTGTATAAGTTAATAGAGTATTAGGATTATAAATTATTTCCTTTCTTTTTTTCTCCTTCCTTTTATGCTTCTGTTTTTTGAAGTAGATTATGAGATTTGTTTAGTCGGTTTCATGCGGTACTAGAGGAAGTTAAAAATAGATCATTTTTAAATTGTTAAAATATGAATGCATGAACTGTATTTTTTTGGGAAAGATATGAATTAATAAAATTAAATTGGAAGTATTTTAGCAGTAAGATTGCATAAAACAACAAACAACTTTTTGAAAATTGCTAGGCAATTAAAGAAACTTAAAACATTTTTGGTCAAGGATTTGGATACAAAAGATTGTACTTTCCTACTTGTCATTGTCTTGAAATTGGGACAAAATAATTAATTGTAATTTGTAATATAAACAAAAATGATTATGTACTTTGACTAAATTATCATTTGTGAAATTTTTTATTTGAAAGATTTACAAATTTGAAAAGTCTTTATCCATAAATTTGTTTCTAAAAAAATAGTAATAATTTGTGTCTCCAATTTTAAGTACTTTTTAAAAATTATCTCCAACTTATATTTATACTTAAAAAAGAATTCTAAATTCAATAAAAGGTCGATTGTGGCCCATCTTTTTCCTATGCTTTCACATAGCTCTATAGTCCGAGTTGTCATCTAAGCATCGAAATGACATCGTTTTGATTTTATGATGCACGGTATTAATTAAACTTTCTTTCAAGTTTAATTTTTTTTTCTTTTTTAAGTTAAAAACGTGAGTTAGTGATGCTTTTCAAAAAATGCTAATTTTTTTGAGACATAAGCTATAATTACCTCTTTCTAAAGAGGATTAATCAATATATAATTAAATGTTAAGACTAAATTATTATTTGGGTTATTGGACCATTTTTAAAGGTAACAAGCAGTTTTAAGAGAAATTTAAAATCCACCTATGTCATTTTCCATCATAAAATGTAGAGATAAACTCTAATTTCTGGAAATAAATTTTGTTTTCAATTCTTTAATAATTGTCTCATTTCAGAATTTCATGATCAAATGTTATTAAACTTTTTTATTTTACTGTTGATTTCAATGTAAATTGTTTACTTTTTAAGCAAAATGTATCCTTTTACTTTTACACTAGTACAGTCACCCTGTGCCATACATAGGAAATAATCTAATTACACAAAATAACAATAATTAATTAAAAATAAATTATACTATATCATAAATAACTGATTAGTTATGAATGATTCATTTGTAAATCATAAATTTTAATTAGTGAAAATACTCACTTGTAATTAATTAAGCAAGGCGATATTCCCATCTTGAGGACAGAAGCATGTTTCAAGCATAATAGAGATGGATAATCTTCAAAATCTCAACGGCAGAGCCTTTGCTGAAAGCAGCCACCAACAGCGCATGATTTCCTCTGCTTCTTTTTCATGGATTCCTTAACTTGAGAACCCATAACCTGTGATGATTCACTATCCAGACAAGACAGTAAGTTCGAAAAATGAATCCCAAGAAAACACAGAACAAAGAGATTCCACATACACTTGGTTTTTCAAACAATATCGATTTCCCACATAAATAACTAGTGGCATACGATCCCACATAAGCGGATCCCTCGTTTTGATTCCCTGTGCATGCTCTTTGTGGAAAAGCTACGTCTTTTCCACTTTTTGCATCTGCTTCTTATCAAGTTCAAACATCATAGAAAACAAGATTCCAGCTTATTCAAGGTAACAGACTCCTGTGCTAATTTCTTTTCTTCCTACAGATAGCAAGGGGCCACAAGATGCTCACCAAGTTCAATAATCTATTGTGCAGCTCTAAAAAGGAGAGAGTCCAAAGTTTGACAGAAGTATTCTTTCATCAGTGAAGACCACTTGAAAATTAAAATCATATCTGCCACCTATATGTAGCATATGGGTGAAAAAAGTATATACCCAAAGCACAGTTAAAATCCAAGACTACTCTTATCACAACTTCAAAATCAAGCAGATCTTTTCTCACAAAAGTGTGCAAATTATTTAGAGAACCTATACGTGACATACCACCTGAACAAATAATTCAAATGTCAAGAAGGTGACGAAAGGGGGGGAAACAGAGAAGGCAAAGATTCTATGAACATAAATATGGCAAAGTTTGTAACTTCTAGATGTAAAATATATCCATCTTCACTGGAAAGTAGGATTCCTCTCCGGGATATACAGCTGCTGGGCCGCAGATTCTATGAACATTAATCATGCAATCCCAACTATTTAGGTGCTCGATGTCATATGCTCTCAACAGCTGAAGTTGGGATAGTCTGAACTTACTAATGGATAGATACTTTACTTTGGAGACGGGCACCGCAGGCCAATTCATAAGGAGAAACAAATGGCATCGCTATACTGAATAGACTTTCAGAAGTGGCAGCCCTATCAATGACGGAGTGACTGCAAAAACAATATTATTACATATACAAAGAATAAGAAAATTGCATGTAACCATTAGACATATGAATTGAGCGAAAGATGACAGCAGCTCTGGAGATTAAGAAACGTCAAAATAAAACAAAGAAAGCAAACCTCCCAACTTTTTCTCATAACAAAGTGATGAATACACCTTCCATGCCTCAAAAGTCAAAACTAGATAGGCACACTTATTAAAGTGACCTATCTTACACCGTGTGTAACCTACAAAAAACTGATCCACTATACATCACTAAGATACGGAGTCTTCAATCCCCTCACCCCAGCCCTTTTCTTTCAGTTATTGGAGCCTTCACCCATTCCAGAATAAGCAAAGGGAATGTTTTGATAATTATGATATCCAATATGTATCATAATCACCATGCTATAGCTTAATGAATTAGCATCATAGAATAAGAGACAGATGCTGTAAACTTGATTTGCAATTTAGATTTTTTTTTCTTTTCCATGTATCCGCTGAAGCGGTTATACTGTCTTCAAGCCATTCTCATTATCATAAAAAAATTACAAAAACAAAAAATTAGCCTCAGAGAGTAGCTCCATTCGAACATAAAAATGCTTACTAGTGCTATTTGAGGCTCATTAGAAACAATCTATGAGCAACTCACTGTTCTGTCTTTATGAAATGAGCAGTTAGGTGTTTCGAAACTGTAAATCCACAGAAGGTATCAAGATTAAAAAGTTCTTTCAGCTTCTCATCGCATAGTATTTGCCTTTTGTCCGATGGGTCCTTCAAGAAAAAAATAAAATAATGGAGTGAGCAAAGGTTAAGCTTTTGCATGATACTTTTAACAAACAATAAAATAAAACTAGAAATACAAAAAATATATTATCCAATTTTATTTCACTTTAGGCACAGTAAAGAATTACTTATTTTCCATACACCTACAAAAGAGTCAGGATGGTGATTTACTATACAGCTATCAGGTTAGGTCGTAATCATATCATACCTGCAAGTTGTTGAGCTTGATGTAATCCCAGATCCTCTTAACAACATCAGAACGAGGGAGTGCACTTTCTCCTGTGCCAAGGAACTTCACTAATGCATCAGATAGTTTAATAGGAGCAAAAAAGGCTGAATTTCCACTCCTCTGCCGCTTCCCTTTTCTCTTTGGCTCATCTTCATCTGATACAAGCAGAACGACAAGGGGCTTTTCATAGAGTTGAGGAAATTACAGATAGAAGTGCAGGATTAATAACCACTGCATTAGATATTATGACAAAGAAGCATAGTTCGAATAAATATCCTACCGTTTCTTCCTTCATCTGTGGTTCTATTTTTCTAATCCTTTTTCATATAATTTCATTCTAGCCATGATGTCCAGAATTTCATATCAGAACTCATTCTAAAAGCCTTTTCAATTATTTTCCATTAAGAGTCTGGTTTAATAAGAACTCAATGTAGAAAACCAACCTTCATCCTTTTCTTGCTTCTTCTGCTTCACCTTGGGTGCAGAATCAACTGAAGCTGCTACTGAAGCTGCCAGGGTTTAAGCAATGTAAGAAAACTAACAGTACTAGTACATATGAAACAGCTATTTTTTGAGGCTGTACATATTCAACAATCAGCAATAACTATCCTTAACATGAATTATCTACGGGAAGACAAAAAGTTCTATATTAAAGAACTAAAATGGTGCTTTTGTTGCTACCATATTTAAAAGCGAACACAACAGCAAATGACTAAAGCACTGTTCTCAAAACATGACATTCTAAAGTCAGAACCAGAATACAAAATTCTGATCGCAACCAGTGATAATCTCATAGTTTTTCACTCACCGCATTCTGCTTGCAAAATCTTATGTCTATTAATACTCCAAAATTATTAATTTTAAGTAAATACCTGAAGCAAAATTTTATCTCAATAAGATTGCTAAGCACTAATTATTGTCAATGTTGATTCTTTTCTATAAAGGTCTCCTTCTTCTTCCATGATTGTATATGTGCATAGCAGCCCCCTATCAGGGAAATACTTGGAACATCATCTAGGCAGTTATTAAATAAAATACGATCATTTCTTGAGTGAAAATTCTACAACCAAGTAAAACAAACTCAAGCAAACAGTATTGCACATGAGGAACATCATCACAGCACAACAAATGTTCAAGACATGTACATGTTCAGGGTACTAAGATGCCAGATATCATACCACCATCAGAATCCAAGGGCCATATATGCTTTGTCAGGGCCTTGTTCATCTGAAACATATCTATGGTATCTACACCAAAAAGCTTGCGTAATGTATCATCGCAAATTATACTCCTCCTATTGGAAGGATCTTGCAAATTATTCTCTTTAATGTGCGCCCAAAGTTGTTTGACAACCTGGATATCAGTAGACGGGTGTATTAAACCAGACAGTTAAGGAATATACACCAAATTAAATCCATTATACCTCAGTTCGAGCCAATTCTGGTACCCCAGTGAATTTCTGAAGCTCTGGGGAAAGGCTGCATAGTTTGGTAAACCCTCCTCCACCTCTTCTTTTTACCTCCTCCTTGTCCTTTGTCCTAGATCTAACAAAATGGTATAAACTATAAATGTAAGCTTATTATAAGGGAAAAGAAAATTGCAAATGAGACCAAATAGACAAAATTGCTGCAACTGCACTGTTGGCTCATGAGAAGTATGATAAGAGATCTTGGCCTGTTAGGGGAATTTGGTCTACAATGAAGGGTGGGCATAATAAAAACTGCACTTATCAGTATGAGAGAACTAGACAGCTTGCAGATACTAGATCCTATATGAAGTAAATATGCAGTTCGAACCCAATAGAAAATTTTACTAGGACAAAGACTAGTTCATCAAATGCCCAACTCATCCTACTTTCTTGTTAGAATGTGCATAGTTCAAATCCAAGTTAGTGGTTTTCTAGATGGCATATACTACTATCAACTTCAAACTTGTTAATTGAGAAATTTTCAGCATGCAATATCTATAAGGTATATGTCTCTATTCAAAATTACACCTCGGTAGATATTCTCATCATTTATGCGTAAAAGTTAGTTTATCGATTGCCAATAGAGAAAATGACAGAAAACCACCAGTTTTGCGAGTTCATCATCGTAGTGAGCTAGTCTCAGTCGTTTATTTCAACTTGAATATTTATCATTGTTTTCATTTATCCATTTGTTGTTTTTCAATTATTATTAGCAAAGGGCCAGGCTGCATCCCGGAGGCCTGCCCGTTGGATTATGGTATTTATTATGTAGGGTTTGGAGCTTTCAAGTTTATTGAAAGATCATGAAAAACTGAGCACCGTACAGTTCTCCTACTAGTTTGTTTCTGTTATTGTCTTTTGTTTAATGTAACCATCCTACTGCCATGCACTTGTGTCCTTAGCCTCGACTCTACCAGAAACAATTATGCAATTTGAGGAACATCTTTATGAAAAATGCATTAATTGCTCAATCCATTTGCCAAACTTCAATCAGATACATTTTTCTTTCCTTAGTATTCTGTCTATATTTTATCTATAATGTGATTTATCATCACATCAAAAAGTAATGGTATTGATAAAAGGAGCTCAAAGTTTCTGGGCAAATTAATAGAGGTTCCCCAGCTTCTTACTACTTTGTATCAGGGAAATGGTTAACAGCAAAAGTCGCCATAGATAATGCCAAACTTATAATCAGAGAAAGACAAACGATAAGAACCTATCAAAGCAACACTTCTCCCATGACTGCTTTCGCTGCTGTGAAATGGGCTAGTATACTTGACTTGACAAAAAACTGTAAATCCAAACTAAGATAAGTACTGATTCAATAAAGAACACAGATAAAAGACAAAACTGCGGAGGACAAAGTACAATGTCGTTAAAACACACATTCAGATTCAGTAAAATGATTTAAGCAAAAACGAGAAGGCATGGTAAGTTACAATCCTTATAGCGATTGAAAAAGGAACATAGCAATTCACACATGCAATAAACTAAGTCCACAGATTGAAGAGCATGCATCTTGAAATAGATGAATTAAACCAAAATAGGTTATGCACAATAATCATCCTTAGTGAGAGCTCAAAAAACTAATTTTTAAAATCAACTAAAAAGAAAAACTTCAAGAAATTAACTCGAGAGCCCCAAAAAGGAAAAACAACAAAATCCGCAGCAATGTCATTAATTACCAATAAGACAAAAAAGAAAACCATAACTAGAAACTCGCAAGTTAAAAAACCAACCGTTTCTTCGCGACTTTTTTAACGGTGCCAGAATTTGACGATTCTTGTCTCTCCTCCTCTTCCTCTTCCGCTTCCGCAGCTCCTTCATCATCAATTCCGTCTTCATTCGCATCCTCATTTTCTAATTGGCTTTGCATGTATATATCCACCTGCTCTCTAATAAAAACCTTCCTATCCGACAAATCGATGTCTAATTCCTCCTCAAGGCGGCGGCGGAGGATGGCGGTGGTGGTGGTGTTAAGGTCCGACTTGCTGAGAACATCGCGCAGCCGCTCGATCAGCTCCGAATCCGATATCATCTCAGCAACGTCGGAATTCGTGCGGTTAGCGGTGTTGCTTTTTCGGTAATGTTTAGGTTTGAATAGAAATGGATTTATTCAGATGCCGGTTTTCTCTGGGGTTTGGAAAGGGAGGGGTAATTCGGTAATTTTTCGCAATGGAGGCTTTGTTATCAATCGACCCGTCTCTGTCGGACCCAGATCCAGGTTCAACCTGAACCCTAATCCAATTAAATTACACAATCCAAAAAAAGTAAAATTAAATTAGGGCAAATCGATCCGATTTTCCCAAATTAACGGATTCATTCCTAAAATGTCAACCCCACCGCAAACACCGTTGAATTTCACTGCGTATAAAGTCATCCACAATCCTATCGCTATCTCATCACTTAATGTGTATTATTTATGGGCTCAGCTCCTCATAACACTCACAACCTTATCCCTATTTCATCCCATCTAGTGAGGGCATAGGTTCAAGAACTGTCGGTTCCGATTCCAAAAAAAATGGAACTATAATCGGTCCGACAAGCTAATAGGCAGTTTCAATTTTGAACCAAAAGCGGCCCTTCCGGATCCATTTCAAAATCGGCGAGTTTTAATCGGTTCTTAGCCAGTTCCAGTTATTATTTTGGTTTCGATTCGACGGTGTTTTTTTAATTCAATGATCAATATGATGATATAAAAATAAAATACAAAAATTAATTAAGTAAAAAATAAAATTTAAATAGATAGTGATATAATAATGGAACAATTACAAATTACATAGTTTAAGTAATAAACAAACTCCTAACCTAAATAATTATAAATTTACAATTACAACTTTACAGTTGCCCATGAAAATAAGAGAATTCCAAAAGCTCGCCACGAGACATTATAACTCTTATAACGTCTTGTAGCGAGCTATTGGCTCTTGTGCTTCTCTTATTCATAAGGATCCGTTGTATATAGTTATATATCCTAATTAAATCTTTTTGATAAAAAAAGAAAAATCTATTAATACTATTTTGAAACGGTCAAAATAATTTAAATATAAAATAAAAAATATATTTTCTATTAAAAAAAACATAAATAACGGCCCTTTTAGAGCTGCGCGTGCGTGGTACGTGGTCCGTGCCACGCACCACGCGGTTGGCTGAGGCGTAAATACACGGGCATCACCATTTCTCCCTCCTCCAACGCATACTTCCATCGTCACGTCACGCGAGGGCGTGCCGCCAGCCCCCTATTTACGATGCCCTAAACGGTGATCGAATTTCGCTGTCGTGTCTATAAATTCCCATTGCTTATGTAGTTGATGATGAATTCTAGAACAATTACTATTTTTGGATAGTTTTAGTGGGAGATAGAATTTTTATTAATTATTTTTATTTATACTTTTTAATGTTATTTTTTTATTTGAGTACATTAGAAATTGTTATTGAGATCATCAAAATTTAAAAATTAGATGAAATTTAAGGCTCAATTTATTCTTTTGCTCATATATATTTGAAGTTACAGAAAAAATAAACAAACTTTGATTTTTATGTAAATTATAGATTTGATGATTCAAATAATAATTTGAGACATTAGATTAATAAATAATAGTATAAAAACAAAAAATAAAATACTGACGTAGATTAAATGTTAATAATGCTCACAAATAACGAACGACATATCAATCACTTATCTACATTATTATCAATTTTTAGTTATTATTCGATTCAAACTAAATTAAATATGAGATGCCCTCAAAAAAGAAAAGTACAAAAATAAATTTCATAAAAGAAAAAAAAAAAAAAAAAAGAGAGAGAGAGAGAGAGAGAAAGAATTTTCGAGTTTAATTACTGGCCCAGCTCCCGAATGCTCTTAGCAGAAGAAGCTGTTGTTGTTGGCATGAAGATGAAGTAGCGCATTTGTCACTGCTCAATACTCCGCTGAAACTCAGCAGGAAATTGCTAAATATGAATCGTTGCAGCGCTTTGAACCCATCACTGGATAGTTTTGCGCCAAAACCCTCGTGCATTTCTCCTTCTTCGAAACGTTTACTTATTCGAAATGGTAGACGGCCGAAATTCTTCTTTCTTGGACGATTTGTTGCTGCAGATGTGCGGTTCCAGTATGCAAGGGGCGCTAGAAGACTCAGAATTAACTCGAGCTCTAAACCAGTACAAGGGGAAACCGACTCCTCCCAACAGCTATTCGAGGTGCGGTTTTTCATCTCAATTTAGCCCCAATTTTAATTTGAAGTAAACCACATTGTTAATAATCTTTTTACTGTTGTTATCCATTTTGAAATTGACTCTCAGGGAGGCTACTCAAAATTGCATATTTAATTTGTATTTGCTTCCGTTTAGGTTGCTTTGTTTAGAAATGTTTACGCTTTTAGAGGTTACGGTTTAGATTTATTGCTACATAAGCTGAGTACAGCCTTTGGAGAATGAGATTGCTTAAAGGTTAAATTTTTGAGTTTGAAAGATATATTTGAGGGTGTGGAGATGATAAATTATGTGTTGAGGTACTTCTATGAATGGATTTATATCTTTTCTATGTGTTGTTGCGTCTCTCATTCGTATTGGTTTGTCTTCTATGACTGTCTATGGCTTTAGCTGTATTTCTATGGCATTTCGGTGTTATCTTATCCGGAGTCTTAGTAAAACCTTTTGCTTTTCAAACATAACAAGTGTGTCGGGCTATTGGCTTCCTAGTTGAATGTTTCTTCTTCTTCGAACCATTGATGTGATAACGTGGTTGAAGAGCACTATACCTAGACAATCTTAGGCCTGAATCGTGTTATTGGTGGATGACTTGTCTGATTATCTAAATTGATGCTGGAGATTGTCAGAGTTTGAAGGAAGTTGAGAAAGAACGTATGAACAAATTGGAAGAATTTGAAAGGAAGGCAAATGTTCAATTGGAGAGGCAGCTCATGATGGCATCAGAGTGGAGCAGGGCACTTTTGACGATGAAGGGAAAACTGAAAGGAACGGAGTGGGACCCTGTGACTTCTCATTCCATAGACTTCAGTGACTTCAAGAGACTTCTTGATTCAAACAATGTCCGATTCATGGAGTACTCTAATTATGGGCAGACAGTCTCAGGTTAGACTCCATCATGGATTTTGTTATGCCAATCCAATGTTTTTTCATTTGAATTTGGAGTGGACCATGATGCACTTTAAATTGTATGTCAGAATAGTACTACTAGGTGGATCAAATTTTGGTGATTGTAAAAGCTGTAATGAAATCAGCCATAATTTGAATTATGTTGACAATTTCTGTAAGCTTTGGGTGAGGCTATGCTACATGTTATAAATCTACAAAAAAGATATTAGGATAAGTTGTCGCTGCAACATTGTGAATTGATGAAGGGATATTGGCTTTACCTTATAATAAAAAAACATTTACTGTTAATTTATAATCTCTGTTTTGCTTGTATAGAATCTTAATTCACCTATTATATCAAATATAGTTGCCTATTGTCCTGGTCTTTGTTAGAAAATTATATGTTATAGGATATTGTAAGACAGTAGGATATTTTATAAAAGGTGCTTACTTGCCTTCTTATTTTCTTATGATTTTTTTTTTGTTTTCTATGTTTGAATGCAGTGATTCTACCTTATAAAAAGGAAGGGAAAACTGAAGGCTCATTAGGTGACAGCAAAAAGGATATTGTTTTCCGGCGCCATGTTGTTGAACGTATGCCGATCGACTGCTGGAATGATGTTTGGAGAAAGTTGCATCAGCAGCTTGTTAATGTTGATGTCCTAGATGTGAACAACGTTCCTGCAGAAGTCTATTCAAGTGTTGCCACTGCAGTTGTGTGGGCAATGAGGCTAGCTCTTGCTGTTGGTCTATATGTCTGGATTGATAATGTGATGAGACCAATATATGCAAAGTTAATACCTTGTGATCTTGGTTCTCCTCCTAAAAAAATAACACTGCAGCCACTCAAGCGGGAGGCACTTGGCTCATTGGGGAAGAGTCGGTTAGTTGAGTTTCTGTTTTTTAACCATCTATTTTCCCCAAATTTTTGTGTAAATATGCTGAAAAGTGTGGCCAACTAAAATTTTGAGTTTGGACATTTTGGAAGTGGAGAAGTTTTGCAAATATAGTAACTGTTCAAGACTCCCAAAAAGTCACGATAAATCCCTAGAGGTGTCACATATAGCAATGACACTACCTTCTTACCTCAAGTTGCATCTTACCATTGGGTTTGACATCTTGAACATCTCTTGGTTAATATGGACCTCGTTGTTCATTGGTTGTCCTTGAGATGTCATTATAAAGACTAGTATATAATCTTTACAGAAACCAGAATACACAACATGATTTTGGATCCACCAATAAACATACACTAGATTATTGGGTGGACTTTGTTCTTTTCCATGTAATTTGCTCTGTTTATAACTCAAATAGGAATTGATGAGGATTGAGGATTCTTTAAGCCAAGTTTTAGTATATTGAATAGAACTTATTTTTAAATAAAAGTGGATTCTTGATCGTCAGTTTTATGATGTACAAATGTAAGATTTGCATGTTTCAATAAGGCTATTATTGATAATGAGGTTCATTGAGATTTATTTGGTGGATGGGCAATATAATTTTGAATTCATGCATTTTTTAACAGATATATATTCATATTTATTCTATCACCATTCCAGGGCAAAATTCATATCAGCTGAAGAAAAAACAGGTGTTACATTTGATGACTTTGCCGGCCAAGAATATATCAAGAGAGAGCTACAAGAGATAGTAAGAATACTGAAAAATGACGAGGAATTCCAAGATAAAGGTATCTATTGTCCAAAAGGTGTGCTCCTTCATGGCCCTCCTGGTACTGGTAAAACGCTTCTTGCAAAAGCTATAGCTGGCGAGGCAGGCCTTCCATTTTTTGCAGCTAATGGTACAGATTTTGTTGAGGTGAGGTCAAACAAAAGTCAATGGTTCAATATTGCAAATTATTCTTCTGAAAGATTCTTTAAAAATGTGGATAGACACTGGAACTATTGTCACTACAGTGTTCTAAGTGATTGGTTATCATCATTGTTTAAAGTTCTTATTCTCATGAGAATGGATTAGAAGAAAATTAGTTGCAACCCATAAAAAAGTAGTGCTACATTACCATCCAAAGAAAGATCTTTTCTAAATTATGATGCTCATTTACCCTTCCGAGAGTATGCTGGGTAAAATTCCAACTGCAAGTTGGCAAATGCTTAAGTATCATAATGAAGAGAATGAGTTTTCTGAAGGATTATGTAACCTTTGTGAAGTGACTCCTTCTCTGCTGTTGCATAGTGCATATAGGTGGTCTCTTTGTGGTTGTTGTAAGGGGAGCAATGCTACCAGAAGGTGCCTGAAAATGCAGGCTGTATCTGGAGATCGCAGAGATTTCTCTCGTGTCTAGTGTTTTGGGAGCTTTCATGCCAAAAACTTTACTGTCTTGTAGAAATTCCGAACCTGTTTTGGTGATTGACTAGGTTACCTTTGACCAGATTTGGTTCATGGGATAAGCTGAATTGATAGCCTGATCCTCTGCCATCTACTTGATTTTGTATAACCTATCTTGTTTGCACTTATCTACATTATACCCAAGGATTACTTTCTCCCCCTCGACTCAAGCTTCACTTCCCAGTGGCCGTTCACACCCTCACCACCTAGTATCTCCTGTTCATGATTAATGTAGCTATTAAGATTGAGGCTCCATTATTGCATGAAATTGCAATAGATAACAATCTAAAGCAACTAGGTTTTATCCCTAAGCAATCAATCCTCGACTTGGTCATATAATATTTAGAGTAAACAAACTATGCTTTTCTAATCTATCTTAGAGCATTAATCAATCATTTGCAAATATAATATATAATCCTCTATTATTTATGAGCGATAGTGTTCTAAGATTTTAGGCAACAACTAAATCAACTTCTGTTTTTGTTCAGATGTTTGTTGGCGTGGCTGCTTCCCGTGTGAAGGATCTTTTTGCTAGTGCCAGGTCATTTGCCCCTTCCATAATTTTCATTGATGAGATAGATGCAATTGGCAGCAAACGTGGAGGACCTGATATTGGAGGGGTACTGAAGTTCTCTTTTATTCTCTATGCAAATAAATGTTGCTTCTTATGCTTTCTTGTCAATCTGCAGACAAGCAACTTCCTATACTGATACCAATACTTGTGGTTAAGGATTTTAATCTTCAACGATTGACAGATGCTAGTGGCTCACATATCTTTATTTATTTATTTTTAATTTTTAATGATGTTGAAATTTGACAAGATAAGACATTCAATAAGGTTGACTGTTTCGTTAATCTTCATGGCTCTGAAATATGAAGAGTTCATTAAATTGTTGATTTTAATCGATTGTACTAATTGTTTATGCAACATTGTATTGTTAGATCTGTTACTTGAAAGATATCCCTAGTAAGAGTGAGTGGCTGCATTTGTTATGAATTTTCAAGATGACACACTGTGGAACTGCTGTTTTATGTCATCCAAAACCTAGTTTTCACTGGGGTTTCTTCTTTCTAAATGCTAGACATCAATTAATATTTTCAAATTGACAACTTAAATAATTGTTTATATAAGTCACTCAGCAGAAATCTAACTTAATGAATTCAATTTTGTAATGATATCACTCATGTCCATAGAATGTGTCATAACTATATATTCATTCTGTTACAGTTGTGTAAAAATATACCTTTTTTATCAAGTTTAAATGCATCATTCACTTTTCTTTATCTATTTGCTTGATTAGGGTGGTGCTGAAAGGGAACAAGGACTGCTTCAAATACTGACAGAAATGGATGGTTTTAAAGAATCAACTTCACAGGTATGCGCTAATTAGATTTACACTATATCCAGGGCTAAATAATCTTCTCCAAAGTTGACTTTAGAAGATCCTATATCAGGTATTAATTATTGGTGCAACAAATAGACTGGACATTCTTGATCCTGCTCTTCTGAGAAAAGGGCGCTTTGACAAGATAATTCGTGTTGGATTACCATCAAAAGATGGTAGATTTGCCATTTTGAGGGTATGCTCTGTTTTTCCAAGGACTTTATTATTGGAGCAAGTTTTAATGTCAATTCACCCCACCTCTCAATGTAAAGAAGTTCTAATGTAAACATAATAGGTACATGCCCGAAATAAATATTTTCGTTCAGAGGAAGAGAAGGAGACTCTACTTCAGGAAATTGCAGATCTTACAGAAGATTTTACTGGAGCTGAATTGCAAAATATACTGTAAAAAATTACTTTCCTCTTATTTGAATCTAATATTCCTTCATGGAGAGTGGCTGACGGATCATTAATGACAGGAATGAAGCTGGGATTTTGACTGCTAGAAAGGACTTGGACTACATCGGACGGGAAGAACTTCTTGAGGCCTTGAAGCGGGTAGGTTCTAGAAATGTGTTTCACTTGCTCCTGCTTTCTTGACTTGGTTTTTAGCACAAATCATGCTCACATGAAAGTCAATCAAATCTTGCAGCAAAAAGGCACTTTTGAGACGGGTCAGGAAGACAGTACTGAAGTCCCTGAAGAGCTAAAACTGAGATTGGCATATCGAGAGGCAGCTGTTGCTGTTCTTGCATGTTACATTCCAGATCCATATCGTCCTTTTGCTGATGTATGTTATATCTCATAGCATTGTTTCTTCATGCCACTTTCTTTCTGAATTATCTTGCATTCCAGTTCTTAACCGAAAGAACCAACAGAAAGATCGTCTGCTTGTTTTTTGATATATTCTTTATATCTGCAGACAGATATTAATTCCATACAGAGTCAGCCAAATATGCGCTATGAAGAGACATCGGGCAGGGTGTTTCTGCGGAAGGCAGATTATGTGGACGCTATAATACGCGCATGTGCTCGTAAGTTCCAATCGGACATGACCGACTAAAAAATTCTTAAAATTATCTGAAATTTAATTTACTCGTTTCTTAGATAATCCTACTGTCATGTTTATATGCCTTTGGCAATTATGTTCACCAGTATCTAGTGAATGCTAGTGGATCAAAATTTTGTCAATTTCAATATTTTGCACCATACACTATGCATTTTGAAGCACTGTGTTGCGACTGAAAACCTCCTTTTGTTATGTTTTAGTTATGGCATGTAACCATGTAGGTGAAAATATAATCGACAATTCTCATTGGTTACATCAAAGTAGTTGGATTAATGGAGAAGTACTAATTTTCGAATCATATTCTGCTGGACGAATGTAACCTTTTTCGGGGTGAGAGGCTGCTCTTCCCTAGGCCAGAAATTCTTTTTACTTATAACTTTAGAAATTTACTTTACTATATTAATAGCTTCTTATATATGGATATATAAAGGTGTTTTAAACCATGCTGTCTGCTTGATCGAACAAGCTGTCTTGGTGATGCATCATTCACTGTTCCAGAATTAGAAATAAATAGTTATATAGAACAGGGTAAGCAATGCTATTTGTAACTGGGTACTGGTAAATCTTATGAATACAATCGAGAGTGTAGAAAGAAAAGTTGGTGCTTAGTACCTTTTGTCGGCACAGTTTATCTATTAGAAGCATTCCTTAGCCCAGACTCATCTTAGTAACTAAATATTGAAGACAGTCCATAGCTTATAAAAACATTGTCTAGTTGCCTCAAAAGTGATCTTGCCCTACTTTGGTGAGATTGATAACATTTTCTCAGAGATCTCTCTCTTCATCTTTGTAAATAATCTTTTTTATGTGTTTAAATCTGGACAGCTGTATAAGGTTGATAGAATATCGACCTATTTTATATGGTCCTGATGATTCAAATGTGCAGCCAGAGTAATTGAAGAAGAGGTATTTGGAATTGATAATTTATGCTGGATTTCCGCAAAAGCCACATTAGAAGCTTCCAGACGTGCTGAGTTCTTGATTTTGCAAACTGGAATGACGGCTTTCGGGAAGGCCTTCTACAGATATCAAAATGATCTTGTGCCTAATGTGAGGAAATGGTGTCTACTTCTAAATTGGGAGTTATTTTATTTCCATTTTCTGATCATTTGACTGGATGTTTCTGATGTTTTATAATTATCATGTGCAGCTAGCTGCCAAGCTTGAAGCACTTAGAGAAGAATACATCCGTTTTGCTGTTGAGAAATGCTCGAGTGCATTAAGAGAACACCGTCCTGCTGTGGAGAAGATAACAGGCCAGTTACTTACTTTCCTTTTTAAGCTTGTTTTTTGGAAATATTATTGAATTATTTTATTTGCTACTTGAATTATGCTTAATTTGCTGATCTCTTTTGCTGCTCCATGATGATTCTGTCCATGCACTTTTACTTCAAGCAGATGTCCTACTTGAGAAGGGAGAGATAAAAGCCGATGAAATTTGGAAAATTTACAACGATTCACCTCGATTGCCTCAGGTGTGCTCTCAGCTTTTGCTTCAATACGAGCTATCTTGAAATCTGTATCCCTAACCAAGCATGTGAATTACGGCCTCTGAAAAGAAAATAAATCGGCCGACGCAATCAATTAGGTGCTAGTGCTACATCTGGCCCCCTTTATATGAACTAGACAGAAAAAGAAGCCCATGTTACTTTTAAGGCCTCTAAACTCCCCTCTCTGATTTGACAAAGGTCCAATGCTTGTTTCACTTTCCAGACATATCTGTCATCTACATAAACTGTCTCAATTTTTTTAAGGAATTATTGATTCTTAAACACATAAATATCTCTCCTAACTCTAACTATGAAACTACTATTTGAAGGTCTAATAACTGAGGCCCATCCGCCCATAATAAACACCAACAACTGAATGACTCATATAGCAATTAATCAAAGCTCCCCAACATCCGCCTAAGCAAGGCAGCATTTTCTGCTTCTTGCGCAGAGTGTACACCTTCAAGGGTGATGGGATGTATACAATTCACTCGCCCAATTCAATGATTAAACAATCTATGCTTAGTGACCCTTGTTGGGTATGGAATCAAAAATAGTGCTTATGACACTTTGATATTTGGAGAAATATGATATTGAATATGATTATTTGATTTTGATTGATTTGAATAGAAGAGATTACATA
>JAYDZE010013776.1:0-10222 GCA_034509125.1 Monilaria moniliformis
GAACATTTCTTGAGCCCAAACTTCTTGGATTAATCCATGCATTGCTTCTTTAAATTTCTTAGCTCGAGCTCTTGTGAGTGGCCCAACGGATACCTTGACTGTGTCTTGAAATGACGATTCTTGGGCCGCATCAAGTAAATCATTGGAACTTAGAGTCAGTAATTACTTGCATTTTCGCCGCGCGCTGTGAACACATCATTACTTGTGAATCCTTCTTTTTGGTGAATTTGTGAGTCTTTTCAAAGACTTGCCAAAAAGGAGGATAGTTCCCAGAATTTTCTTTTGCCTGAAAGAGAAAAAAAAAAATAAACAGTAAAAAACAATTCAAAAAAATTGTAAACTTACCATTTTTTCCGCGGTCTCGGCGAAGGAAATAGACCCACCACTGTAAGTGGCAAGCGCCTTCTCTTGCCCCTGTCTCCGATTATTGGAGCATCTTGTGGAATTCTGGATCACTTCGGGCTTGTTCCAACTATCGGTATAGCTCTTCCAGTTCTCGTCTGTGAAGTAGAGGGGCTTCTTCATCTTCTCCTTCATGTTATTGATGTAGTCGCCATATCCAGTTTTACATTTCTTCGCCCATAGTTCTTTTACAGCGAATTCAGAACATGTCTCGATGTTAGCCATTTTCTGGAGAAAAAAAATATACCAACATTAAATTCATTAAATGTCGAAGATATTGCCGAAAATATATAAAAGTTTCTTACCCCAAACTCTTCGCAATAAATACCCAAGTATTCATCAGAAAGAGTCTTTTGGCTGTATCTGTTTGGATCCACGACCTTCTTGAAAGCACTGTTACATAATTCAGCCGCGACTCTAGAAGGCCACAATCTACACATTAAGTAATAAAGTTAGTAAATTTTTAAAATAACATAATGTAAAAGAAAATAAACTTACAATCCGTTCTTTATCTTTATGTATTTGCGGACATATTGATCTTCCTTGGGCTCCTCAGGTTGTGACTGCTGAGATGTCTCTTGCTCTTGATCTTGCTCTTGCTCTTCCTCTGTAGGCATATTCGCCTCTAGCTGAGACAAACCCGCCTCTTGCTCTGTAGCCGACGCCGACGCCGACGCCGACTCCGTCTCCGACTGTGAGGAAGGTATGTGTTATGAAGCCGCGCATGCTGTAGTAGATCATTTTACCATTTCTTCCTAATGTAAATGTTATACCTAAATACAACATAGATTGCACATATTATTAATACTAAGTACACATGATAATAGAAATCTTGAATATCATTTTCAGTTATTCATTTTTCCTTGAGAAAAGAAGATATGTAAGTATTGACAAAACTAGTGCTTGGGAACCGAACCAAAGTATCAACCAAAAATTCATATATATTGTAGAAACATCCTACTATATATAGTGTCTACCTTGATCACTAATACAGTGAGGGGCAATGACCCAAACATTTTGATTTTGCATAAAATAATTGTCACGAACAAACAAACCAATATACAAAAAATATATAAAACAGGTGTAATATAATAATAAAGTACGAGAGCCACGAGGGACACCACCAACGAAGAAGCGACGACGGCGGCCGAGAGTGGCAGAGAGATACCAGCACCGGCGTCGGGCGACGGCGCGGGGCCTCTACCTGCCTGGGCAAACATGATAAAAGCTGATTACATCACTAGTAACATATATATCGAAAGCTAATTATCATCAGAACCTCATGAGGGAGTATACTTGATACAGTTTGAGGGGGTATCGAAAGCTAACATATATATTATCTTACCCAATCTAATGGATACAGTTTGATCGACTGATTGTCAAGCAGGTTCTAATTAATAGAAAAGTGAAAACATATATATGAATACAATTATCATAATATATTTGTAAGATATCGTTGCCTTGATGCTACTCCCTCCAAACCCCACCCCAAGTCCTAATCTAGCTGGCTCTACTGTACTGTTGGTGAGTACCAATAATAAAATGCAAGAATGATTAGTCCATTTTGCCTTTTTACTGCTGCTACCCCAGTGACTCTCTCCCAGCTGACTCATTCTCTTCTTATTCTTGATCACTAATTTCCCAAATTCATCAAAAGGGAGAGCGCTTCTCACCACACACACATACTACAGCATATAAACAACACCTAATCTCCAAATTTATTCATGTATAACTAGCAACCACCAACTAAAGGTAAAAGCCAATAATCGTAGAAGCCAATAATAATGATGGATGAATTACTAATTTGGATTACTCACCGCAGATAATTTACAGAATTTAGATGAGATGTTAGATGGAATTACCGTTGCAAATTAATGGCAGTGAAACAATTAAGCTGGCGGTGGTTTGATGAGTATTAATTGTTGCTAGTTTAGGGGTTTAATTGAGCTTCAATTGAACACTATATCTACACGAATTAGATGATATTGGGCAGGAAATTGAAGGAAGTGGCTTAGGAATGAAGAAAGGAGAGCAGAGTAGAAATTCAAGTTGGGCCGCTTGTTGTGCTGAAACAGAGCAGTCCGTACGAAAAATGGTCACAGGCATGTGTTTGCTAGGTGTCGCCACCAGCTGCATCCAGGGGCACAATTGTCCAACAAGGGGAGGAAAGAGGCAGGAAAACCTAGCTGCAAACTAATCCTAGCCACCCTATAAAAGCCAAGAAAGGAGAGAGAGAAAGGATCATTCATACACACCATTCCCAACAACTCACTCTCACCTGCACTCTCATTAAAACAGATTTTTTGGAAAGAGCAATTCGTAGGCCATAATGGGATAGAGCAGAGAAAAAATTCCAGTCATATTTACTGCTTGTGGGAAACCTTGATACTGTTTTATTGCTTTGTTTAGTTTGGAACCTATAGTTCAGTGTTTCTCCTAGAACTTTGGTCTATTTTGGTTATTGTTGGCTGTTGGAAATTGTGAGGATCTGACTTGTTTTGGTATTTTTGCTATGAAGTTTAGTTTAGTTAAATCGTTGGTTTTAAATGTTTCGAGCCTAGCTTGTTAAGTTTGGTTGAATCTTGTGTTCCTTATTCCTTAGTTTAAGCTTTCATTTCTCTAGAAATTAGTCGTTCCTTGCTGCTTCCATTTCATTTCCATCTTGTTTGTTTGATTTAACTTCTTTTAAAAGGAAAATTTTCAATTTCAAGTAGTTAAGTTGTGATCTCTTTTATTCAAGAAAAAGTTTCTGAAAATATTAGATTAGTTAAAGGTTTTGTGGTGGTTAGTTGTTAAACGCAGTTTTCTAGTTGTTAATGCAATTTTATTGATTTGGTTGGAAGATTTTCATAAGAAATTGGTTGAAGTTGAAAATCTTCTTCTGCATATTTTGTTCTGTACCTTTGTGCCAGCCTGCTGCACTGCCTGCATGTTTCCCAGTTTGAGCATGAAATTTCTGCATTTTTGGAAAGTCACAAAAGTTGTTACTCAAAATAGAAGTTAACTAGCTTTTTACTTTTTGTCCAGCATGTTGTTTAACTTTTTGTTTCCTTGACCTAGGTAGTTGTAACCTGAATACTTTCGTTGAATTTTAGCATCAGCTTTCCAATTTCAGAATTAGATTTAAAGAAAACTTAAGTTTATTTTCGAACTTTTAGAATTTAGGTAGCAGTAGTTGAAAATCTCAACACCTTTAACTTGCCTAGTTTACATTCTGTTGTCCAGCTTGATTCTGTATTGTTGGCTTACTTGTTTAGTTTCGACTGTTTAGAATAGTTTCCGACGTTTTTAATTAGTTTATTTCCTGTTTTCTTTCCTTCATCTTGATTTTAGGCGTGGCGGCATCGCCGACCCCTTTTAGGCATAGTAGAACACATAATGAAATTGTCGTTCCTCGTAGGTTCGACACTCGTTCTTACCCAATACTAATCCAATAGTATAGTGGAAGTGGGAACTTATAAATTACTTGATAGGCTAAGTTTGCTTGTTTAATTCCAACGACACACTCTTTACATGCGAATTTTAGCTTCTATCATGGAGGTTGAATATGCTGGTGGTGGAGCCTGGTCTCTTCCACGGTCGGGAATCGGGAGTGGCTGCCGGTGTCTGGAATCGGCGGTGGCTGCCGGTGTCGGGAATCGGGGGTGGCTCGCGGTGAAGATGGGAGAAAGGGTAAGAGGCGGTGACGCAGTGGTGGAGTGAATCGTCGGACGATGCGGTGGTGGAGTGAATCGCCGGGCGATGCGGTGGTGGAGGGAATCGGCGCAAAGAATTCTGGAAACGTCGGACGGCGGTTTGTAGGGTTAGTAAGGGAGTGAGAGAGTAGGATAGTGGGACTGAAACTGCCGATCTGAAATAAAATAGGGTCAAATGGTTACCGAGCACAAAAGTGCTCGATAATACTAAAAACTACCGAGAACCACATGTGCTAAGTACTTCTAAACACTACCGAGCACCGAAGGTGCTCGTTAATAAATAACATGGACGTGCTCGGACGTGATAAATAAGATGGCCAAACTACCGAGCACTGACTGATATATACCGAGCATCGCTTGTGCTCGCTTGTTCACACATTTTCTTTTGAAATTACTAATTTATTTATTTATTAATAAATTCAAAATTTTATATAATTAATAGCTTTTTCTAATTAATTAATTTTAAAATTCATATATTTAATTAAGAAATGTAAATTTATAATACTTTTACAATAAAATTGCTAAACTAGTCATCTTCTTCGTCAGTTTCATCATCAGAAATTAGTTCTTCTTCTTCATCAGTATCTTGAATATCATTTTCTTCTTCAGAATCATCTTCCTCAGTCACTTCTCTCAAAATTGGAATCATTGCGCTACTGGGGTCAAGACGTGGTCAATCGCCTAGTTGCACGTCATCAAAAACTTCATAAACTTCAACTTCATCTTCTTGGAAAGTTGTATCTTCTGTAGCCTCTTTTGTTGTTCCCTAACTGGCGTCGAATTTCTTTGCTCGAACCTTGAACACTGCTCGCCAATTAACCTTATCTTTTTTCTTGCTCAGAAATGGCACGAAGTAAACTTAAGATGCTTGTTTGGCTAAGACGAAGGGTTCATATTTCGGGTACTCCTTTTGTATATTCACTTCGACTAATTTATACTTCGGATCTTTCATGCACATCCATGGCGGCAAATTGTGCGGAGTTAAGATCACTGGCCATAACGAGTACTGCATACCCATCTGACTGAATGGCTGAAATTCGTCTGTGCTAAGTGCCAACCTGATATTTCTCGACTCAGAAGCAAATAAGGGATGAGTCTCATCACAGGTTTTCCAGGCTATGGAATATGACGGATGACACATTTGTCCAGGTATTATGGTATGCTCTGCGTGCCATCTCATTGATTCAGCTGTCACTTCGGACGCATACAACCGTTTCAATCTGGGGCCTAGAGGAAAATAATACATCTACTTGCGTGCACTTCCATTAGGTTTGAATCTGTCTTCCCTACAAACATTGCATTATGTTCTGCTCTCGTGCTCTCTCCAGTAGATCATGCACCCCTTTATGCAACAATGTATCTTGAGAACGGGCATATCTAATGTTTGCATTTGTTTCTTACACATATAGAAGTTGTTATACATGTGATTCGGTTTCGGCAGACGCTCCTTCACAAACTGACACACATCGTCAAATAATCGCTGATACATGCGATGTTCGGACTTTATATTCATCAAACGAGCATTTGTGGCCAACTGAGAATAATCACACCCCTCCCACAGAGCAGTTTGAGACACTTGTAAAATATTGTAGAATTTTTGCGACTCGTTATTTGGAGGTTCGGGCATGTACGTAGGCGGAACATATTGTTCAGGATGCTGCATCTGAAAATGATCAAGATCGGTGCCAGTTGGTCGTCCCCACACATCATACACCATTTGTTAATATCGATTTGATAGAGGATCTAGATGCATCAATCCACCATGTCCTGAACTAGACGATGCCCTCGCCTCGTAAAGAAATCGCCAATCATAGTAATTTTGGGTGAAACCCTTCATCACGAGATGCTCCTTCACCGTGTCCATAGCAAAAAAAAAATTATAATCACAACGTACGCATGGACATCTAATTTTCGAACCATCCATTTTGGACAGATGTTACACAGCAAAATTTATAAATGTATCTAATCCATCAATAAAATCTTGATTATATTCCCATGTGGGAAATTTTCTAATATACATCCACTCTCTTTCCGGTATTATATCCATATCAAAATCCTATCATACGAAAACAATTAAATAAGAGATTTTGTTGGATTTGGAGAAAGATAAGTCAGTACCTATTAACTTAGAAAATAACATTGATTAATTTCATTACAGGTACCGAGCACAGCATATGCTCGGTAGATAAAAAAATATATTTTTGATTATCGACAACAGTTACCAAGCACCTCGTGTGCTCGGTAATAGGAAAATCAACTTTTTGGCACTAACGTTCAATGAATAACTAAATAAATATTAAAATAAACACAAATAAATACTGACTTTCGAATAAAATAAACACAAATAAAGTTTTACACAATAAAGAAACAAAAAATAATATATATAATTAATTATAACATGACGATCTATAATTCTAAAATTCAAAAAAATCAAAAATTTATGATAATTATACCCCTAAACCGAAAACAAAAACAAAAATTCTAATTATTCACTTAAATCAACAATGAGGATATAATTCAAAAACAAAAAAAAAATGCATATATGACGATATAACATGACGATATAATTCGAAAAATAACATGACGATATAATTCAAAATCTAAAAATAACTACAAATAAATAACATACTAACCTGAATCCGGATGTAATCAAGAGATTTGAAAATATGTTCAAAGTTCCAAAGATTAGAAATTATAATGAGAGAATTTATAAATTGAGTTATTCTAAGAGTAATGAGAGAATAAATCGATTTATACACATATTTATAGGCAAAGTTGCAAAGGTATATATGGTAAAGACATATATAGGTAGAGATCTAGTTTGATATGGAATCTGACACCTTACCGAGCACCACCGTGCTCGGTAACTTTGGGCGTAAATATTACCGGCCACAACGAGTTTCCAAGAACTATTCGTGCTCGGATAAAATCATCGAGCACACCATGTGCTCGGCAAACGTCCCCGAGCACAAACGGTGCTCGCAAGTTACTCTGTACGAGAGGTGCTCGCAAGGTGCTCGCCGAGTACCGACCACCGGATTGCTTGGTAACATACCGAGCACTATGGTGCTCGGTAATGGACAAATAATTGTACATATGCCGACCCCACTTGTGTGCTCGGAAAGTGCTCGGACATATAAGCTGTGTGCTCGGCGTGTACTCGGATTGTGCTCGGTGGCGAACAACTAGGGTGCTCGGTAACTAGTAGTCGGTAAAACCCGCCTTTTTGTGGTGATATTGACGTGGCAGCCGAAATTACACTTCGTTCATCTACGTGGTAATGGACGTTTGAAGTGTAATTTGAACAAAAAAAAAACAAAAAAAAAAAAAAACTTACTTGGCAAACTAATCGGCCAACACTAAAACATAAAAAGATTGGCTCATTTTTCTCTCAAAATGAAAATCGTGACTTTCTCCTCAAAGCTCAAACACTTGAACCCTAAAACCCTCAAGGCTTTATGTCTTACAAAGATTAATCATTCCCCCCTCCCCCATAAAAAATGGATTGAATGAAAGGTTCATCAAAAAAGAAAATCCAATCGCTATCAATTTTTATGTCTGGTATATAAAGAATAGAGACTGAACATTTCAAAAGTATCAATTATTCCAAAAAAAATTGATTGAACGGTTCCCCAATTTCCCTCAAAATCTACTCTTCTTAATTTAAAGCACTCATTCTATTTGAAGGGGAATGAAGACCCACAGAAAAAGCCAAAAAAAAAATCAATCAATTCAAACGGGAAGAAAACACAACACAAAAGCCAAAAAAAAAAAATCACTAATGAATGAAGAGGTCCACAAACAATTTCGTTCAATTCAAATTGTGAAGTGCACTTTGCAGAAAACATTTGAGTCTTCTTCTCTTCTTCGTCCCATAGCGGATGAAGAACACCAATTTGGAGTCTTCTTCTCTCCTTCATCGCGTAGTGGACAAGAACAACAATTTGAGCCGAGTGCACTACAAATTCGATGATGAACAAAGAATTGGGGAGGTTTGGGCAAATTGGGAGAAATAGGGTTTCTGTGTTTCAGGAAAGCTCAAGTGTCGTGATTCTCGTTTGGGTGAAACGACGTTGTTTTTCTATGTTGACCGATGTTTTTGCCAAGTAAACATTTTTTGTTTTTTTGTTTTTTTTTATTCAAATTACACCTTAGACATCCATTGCCACGTGGTTAATTTCGGCTGCCATGTCAATAATCCGATGGCCGGAAAATTTTTACAAGACATTTTATTCCCTTAAATGAAACGTTGCGTGTCTAATAGTAATTACCTAAACGGTGGGACATTTTTTAGTAAACTCCCCAAACGATGGACAAAATCAAACATTTACCCTAAAAATAATATCAATAACAAAATATTTGTTTGGTATAGGTGATTATGGTATATAATATATCCATGACATCCTAATATTTTGTTTGGTACGAAACACACAGTCCTTTTTAAATCAAAAATCTGCAAATATTATTCTGGTTAGTGGGATTATGTATACCATCCCAGATGGTATAATTAATACAAATTCTAATTATAACAAATATAAAGTATATATAATTTTAATATGAATTCTATTAAACAATGGATTACATATTACAAATATTTTTATACATACTACTAAATATGATATTGATATGTTATATAATACTAAAAATACCATAATCAAATTTATCACATCTTATCTCATACTACGCACCAAACGAACCCAATAAAAGGTTGTAGTAAATGTGTGTGAATTGATCTAGTAGTAGAGTGCTTAATGTTTAAGGTGAAAGGTTTCACATTTAAATCCATCGCAGCGCAATTTTTAAATTTGACATTACAATTACAACAACAACAAAATTAAAAAAAAAAAATTATAGTGGTTCTTATGTGTAGTATCAAAAAATATTCAAGTACTTTCTTACAAAATTATAAAAAAGAATATCAGATATAAAGAATATCTTGTAGGTTGAAAATGATCTAGTGTGTTTACTAACGGCCAATTCTTCCATGATGGACCCTCGAAAAATAAATGTCTCAAAAATATTTGGATTCATAATAGGGAAGTGTTCAAATAAAAACATTTCTTATTGTGAGAACTGAGAAGTATTTGTAGCCATTTGATTGTAAAGATTTATGATGTATATGGATCTACATTGCTGGATAAATAAAAAGTTGAGTTCGAACTCAAGAGAGGGAGAATATTATAATTTTTCAATGTAGTTAATTTTCAATGCGAATGCAGTTAATTTATATATTCAATATGATTTCATGTTCTCACAATAAAAATATTTTTATTTTAATCAATCCTTATGTACATTTATGTGTCTTACTTTCAAGTAAATAATTAATTGTTTTAATACAATTGGCAGAAGAAGTGCTTACATTTTATTTGTATGATTGTAGATTTGATTCTCATCAGTTACATATTTTTCAATCAGGTTAGTTTTGAATCCTCGTTCAAAAAGAGGCCAAATCACATATCTTTGGTCACTTTTCTTATTTGATTATTTTAATAAAGCATTAATAAAGAATCTAAGTTTGAAAATTTGCAAACACTCCATTTTCTGTTTACCCCGCCACAGAGGATTATTAATATATCGATTGTGAATCTATTTTTCTTCATGCCGTATACGAATAAAAGTCAATTCGATGATGCATTTTGGAGCGATCTTTAACGCTTCTTGTAAATGCTTTCATGAAGGCAGTTACGCAAAAGCTATTGGCTGCCAAATTGAGCTATTGCTAAATTTAGTACTTCATTATTACTCAAGGTTATAAATCACATAAACAAGAATTGCATCTACAAAGATTTAATAAAATAAATTATTGGCAGAAATCATTGTTTATGGTTAAACTAATGCAATCTCATCATGGGATAGGGCGTGCAGCAGAGTGTGCTGTTGCATATATTAGGCATGAAAATGTGGTATTTTGATTTTTCCAATTTTTTTCTTTTTTTAAATGATCAAGAATTCATAATGAAAATGAAATGTTATGATAGACGGTAATTCTGAAAAATCCATCCCTAAATAAAATGAATAATTAAATATTAGATGTTTCCGAATACCTCTAGGGGCTGTTTGGTTGTACTGATTAGGCCCAGATAAGATAAATTATCTGGGCCCAACAGTGTATTACATCTGTTTGG
>JAYDZE010013787.1:0-10222 GCA_034509125.1 Monilaria moniliformis
TCAAATTAAATAAATAAATAAACGCCACGTGGCATTATTCTAACGGTTTGATTTTATAATCTAACGGCCTATATTAGATCTTAGTTCTTAATTAAGATTAGGTTTTTATTTGAATGAATCTCTATATATGTATGTACATGAAAAGAAGTTAAAACACGACAAAAATAATATGAAGCACAAACTGTAGATGATTAGACTCTTAGCTTGTATCGAGTCAGCAGTTGCAACTTACCTTGTCTATCTTTCTATATGTACGGATAGAATGATAAAAAGGATGATACAATTTTTAAACTTTAATTTAAGTAAAATTCAAGTAGTATATAATGATCAACATATGATATTTGTAACTTAAATTATAGCTAATGAGTGAATGTAGATTTCTCTAATCATATAAATTGGTTATATTATAATATACTCCCTTCGCCCGCAATATACCGATCTGTTTTGACTCGGTGCGGGTTTTAAGAAATTGTTTAACTTTATTAAAAATTATGAATAAAAATGGGTGGAAAAAGTTAGTGGAACAAGAGTCTCACTTCTATTATTGGTTTATAATGGAATGTGAGTGAAATGAATTAGTGGAGTGTGAGTCTCATTTATAAATAATAAAAATAAAATGAGACATTTTAGTGTGGACGTACATTTATGACAAAATGAGACTTTTAAGTTATGTGAAAAATGCAGATCTAAGTACTTCGTGTCATTTCCGACAACTATGTACAAGAATTTGCAGAGAAAAAGTGAAGAGGGAGGACCGTATTGATAAAATTTAACAAATTTTAGGGCTGTTGAGTAATTTAATCAAATACATACAAATGTGTCTCTTCAAGCATGTGAAAAATATCAAAATAATTTAAATAATAGTAATAATTGCAAGTAGGCTTTGAAAAGTACATACGAAAATAAATGTGGATGTTGTTATCATTAGGACATGGTGCCGATGAAAATTGATTTTCTCTCTCTATTTTCTCTTTCTTTTTATATTTATTGATTAATTTATTGTTCTTTGATAGAACACATCTTGACTTTAAGAGTCATTTGAAAATAAATCATAATCAATATTTTGTTAAAAAATATTTAAATTGAGAAGCACCACCTAATGAACTTGAAACAGCTAAAAACTGAGTCATAATTTTTTTTTATGTAGTAGTATAAGATAGTATTTCAGATTATGTGTTCACCGAAAGTTAGATGATAAATTGTGTGATTACGTGGCTAAAAAGTATCAAAATTCGATCAATTACTATTTTTTGTTAAATACCGAATACTGATATAACATTTATAAACATATTATTGTACTAAAATAGATAAATTAACCGAATAATCAATATTTTTAAAAAAATAAATTAAATTAAACTGTTTATTGAATTATTTAATTTTGTCTTATGCATATTATGCAAGTTGATCCACATGCACGTACTTAGCCTAACTTTTGGACAAACACATACAATGTCCAATATTAAAATATTACAATAATATACTAATTATTACCATCATACAATATTTATTAAAAAATCCGACCAACGTGAAATTAATGATAAGATATGGCAATATATATATATATATGGATGACAATTACTACTTATCAATAACTATTTTCCACGTCTCACCTACTAATAATTGTATCAATCAAGAATTGACATTTAAATTAGCTATTTATGGACGACTTATTTATTTATTTATTTATTTTTAAAAAGAAAATTTCATTGCTTATCTGCTCCATTTACTTCGCGTTACATGTGATAAATCCCTACCAACATATTTTCTCGAGTCACCTTCAATGATATCTTGTACATTGGCCGGCAATAATTTAGTACGATGGAATTGCCATGTGTTTGGCTTCAATATTTTCACACATGCAATCATATTTATTAATTACTTGATAAAGTGTTAAAATTCCTTTCCTGGCCTATTATTATTGTATGGACCGAGTATTACTTAGTAGTATAATGATTAATGACATAAAATAATGAAAAATAAATGTTTAGTCCCACCTATTTATTTCCATTGGTCACATGATCTTAATCAAATAATGCAGTCTGACAAGACAAAATAAATAAAACATGTGAAATGGCATGTTAAAAATACTATAGAATATCCTCACCCTAACATTACAAGTCTAATGGCGGATGTAGGTGGGATCGGACGGGGTCGATCGATCCCACCGTTGGTCTACGAATATCGGAAAATTTCATTAAATTCGGTTTTTCGAACTGCTGTCAACCCCACATGTGGCCACACTGCCCCAAAAAATTTGGTGGCTTAACAAGTAAAGATATGCGAATACTACTACGGAAGACAAAACTAAAAAGGAGAAGACATAAATAAATTGCACGTCGACCCCACGATGAACATTTCCTGGATCCGTCATTGATTACAACTACAAAAACGATAATATATTTAATCATAAATGAAATATATTTAATTTAAATATAGATCGCCAAGGAACTATAATCATTCAAACGATGCAGATATTTTGTGTTATGGTAATATTTTGATAATGTTTATTGTACAAATATAAAGGTATTAGTAGATCCTAATTAACATTCATTACTAAATTTCGAAGCTTAAAAATGTATATATCTAATTATAAAATAATCATCTTACTAATAATTAAGGTATATATTGCAAATTAAATGTAAAATATAGTCACAAACTAATGGAATTGGTGAATATTAACTAACAATTGTAAAGTTAAACTAAAGCACTACAACTGAAATTTGAGAACAAGAAAATAAAAGAGTGAGAAAATTAAATGATTCCAAGTGCCATTTAGCATTAATGGCAGATACACATATATATACAAGAAGGGGCTTAAGCCTTACGAAGCTAAAAAAAATCTTATTTTTGTTCATATAATATTGTCGAATTTTCGGTATTTTATATAAATTATTGTGCAAAAGGCCCCATCATCACAACAATACATATGAAAATAATTATCTTAAAATATCGAACTCGAATACATAGCCCCTACAAAAATAAATTTCTGCGTCTGCCCATGTTTAGCAATGTCCAATTAGATGTAACAATAATTTGCCTTAACAAAAAATATTTAAATATAATCATGCAATTTAGAGGGGTAACGAAATCCAAATCGATCAGACAATATTATAATATTTGACATATACTCATATAAGCCTAAATTCGACATTTATATTTGATACACATACAGTATGAGACTTAGGTTAGTGTTACATGAGATCAGCTACTCATTAAAGGATCTTTTAACATTGAGGTCACAAATAAATAATTTAATAAACTATTCATGCCCAATAAAGTGTAGACATCTAATTATATGGGTATCGATTATTCTCCAACTTTATCCACACAAAACATAGTATATATAAAATAATAAAAGCACTTTTAATCACTTCCTAAAGACTAAGGACATTAATTTGATATAGTATTGGATTTTCCAAAGAGTTTTTATTACACAAAATAACCAATATAGGAATGTCAATTAAATCAGAAATCATGAGTCAGTCCCAAAAAATAGAGAATTAAGGCTGAATTAAATCAAAATCGTTCGATCGACGAAGCCATCACCATTAGTGAGCCTTTTTTTTTAATTCAATTTTTGAATTTCTGGTTAATTAATAATTGATTATACTATATGTTTAATTATGGTATATACTTTTTATGTTTCAATTTTTAGTAGTAGATGTTAATTAGGATCAATAATATTATAATATTTTTTTTACAATAAAAATGGTCCCATGATGAGACCAAACATAAGTAAGACACATAAATATTGAGACATAAAATATGAAAGTTGATTAATTTTATTTTATTTTATTTTTATTTTTTTTAATTGAAAGTTAATGAATCTTTGAAGATTCCATAATCTAGCCCTTTTTATCTTTTACCTTTTATTGGTTTACCTTTGAAGATTCCACAATCTAGCCCTTTTAAACTTTTACCTTTTATTGGTTTACCACTTCAACTTGAACTCATATTGTACCTTCCATAGTTGACATATAACATACTATATTATGCTAGTTAATTGTACAAGTGTATGCCACAAACTATATGGTCCAACCAAGTTTAGATAAATCACACAAATCTCATGCCCAATTAATTAGAAAGTGCTACAAAGCAAAAGCTTTGATGGAATCCAATAAAAATATATAAATTGATGGTAATTATCCTCTCAAGGACTTTTTAGTCTTTTCACATTCCAAGAAAGACCACCAATAGCACCATCCAATATCCATTCTATATAATTTATTTGTTCATTTATTTATTATTTTGTTTTGGTGGATGTTGATATCATCAAAACTCTCTCTCTCCCTCTCTCTCTCTCTCTATGTTACTACTTTATTTTCTCATATGAAATTCAAATAATCTATCATGAGCATTGAAAAATTTAAGGTTTAAGATTGATCAACTAACTCTTAACTCCACTTCATTGATTACTTGTCCACACCAAACGTATAACTTGGGTTACCATAAGTGGACCTCAAGTACACATTTGGAACATCTTTAATGTTCTAGGACAATCTTGACATCACTTTCTAGCATTATCCAAACCCATCTTGATAAATTTCAATTTGAAAATTTTGAATATAGATTGACTTATACGCCATCTCCACATATGATTTCTTTTTAATACATATAAAACCACAGCTATAATTAACACAAGTTTCAAATATAGCCCGAACTAAATTTCGGTCAAATCTAACCACATTTTTATAGGCTCGAAAAAAATGCCAATTTTTTTTACGTGGGCCCATGGATAGCCCGAACTATCCGCATTTTTTTGGACGGATAAATACCCACAAAGTAGGCCCGATCCTACCCGAGTTCTCTCATTGGCTTGGTGGGCTCGGGCCACGCAAGTCCCACCCGGGCTCAACGATTTTGATATCTCGACATGCTAATATGAAGAAACTCGAAAGCGCGATAAGGCCTTAAATTACAATAGAAGATCAGGTCGATCAAGAAAGTTTCTTTCCAAACAATCATGAATGAAGTAGACAACATCACAATCCACAATGTGGATAAGATTTTCACATGTAGGGTTGGGAGATGAAAAGACAGCATTTAGGCCCAAAACTGGGAGATTGTCAATTACACCACATAAGGTTTGTTTCAAACTTGTCAAATGCCTTTGTCTGAAATCTCAAAGTCCCTTTTCACCTAATAAGAGAGATCAGAAAAAACCAATTCCTTCACAGGTCACTGTCACTGGAAACATGCAAAACACACACAACACACAGTGAGGAGGGTCCCTTTCATCCATTAGATTTCCAATCACCTCAGAGATTTATTGCCATTCAACTAAATTTGAACCAAAACGTAGATTAATTTCAGTATTCATTCTTGATTCCCTTGGCAAGAATAGAACCTAAATCATTCCTGAATCTAAGTTGAATCAGGATAGTCCGATCAGCTAGACTGACAGACCGATGTATTCATGCAATTACGTGTTAAATCACCTGCGACATAAATCCAGAATCCTACATGTTATGATGCACAAGTATCAGTTGGAATCATCTAAACTCCAGCAGAGACTATCAAACATCAGAATCAATTCTCCGGCCATTGGTAATTAGAGACAATAATAAAAAGATTTATTACCAACAAACTAAATTAATTGAGGACAAATGCTATACAATCTGTACAGAAGGAATTTGTGCATTCGGATATGGACGAACTATTTTCTAGACCGTGCATAAAGACGTGAAACAACTGGTTCATCAAAGTTTTTGAATGAAGTATCTAATGAGAATGATGGGATCTGAGAAAGCACGGTATAAGGTTTTCAATATCATGCTTACCAGTTTCGAGCAAATATGATATCCAGCAATTTGAGGGGCCTGAATGCGTTTTCCCAGTCAGCATATACATGGTATTTTACCCGGAGCAGATCCAGATGCCATTGTGATCCAACTCATGCTGCAAATAACTGAGTCGAGGGAATTTGGCTGTTTGCAGGAGTCGATACAAGATCAACGTGGGTTATGAGCTTTCACGTGTAGTAGGGAAGCTAAGTCCATCTTTGATATGACTGGTTGCCGTTGGACAAAGCCATTTTAGCATATCAGAACCCAAAACCTGATCAAGAAAGAGATTCAAACATCAGCTGATATTCGTAGATAATATTTAAATTTAAAATAAAACATTTCTATCGTCACTCAAAAAAATCTTAAATAGAAGATGGTGAGTGATATTGGAAAATCACACTTCAAGTTTCAGATTTGGCTTTACACATTTGCCTCTCCCACAACACACCATAATCACACAAGAAAGACATAAAGGCACAGAGAAGATTCAGAAGAAGGTAGGGTGAGACCAGTGTGGCATTTTTGTAAAAACCAACATCATAAGGATGGTGATAGCTCAGTCCAGATTTCCTCGCCAACCAAGCAGCTCGTTTTCCCTCGTGGTACTGAGAAGTAAATCATTATCAGACTATTCATTAGAATCATTACCACCGACTGATATGAATGAAGTAGTGATAAATTGTCAAGACACCATCCTTACCTCTATCGTTGTCAAGTTATGAGAAGCAAGATATATATTCCAGATTAAGAGACTTCCAAGTGTCAAACTTAAAGCTGTAATCCACAATGCAATGCCAATCTGAAATTACAACAACTTGATGAGACAATCTTAAAAATCAATAGATGATTGAGGTTCAAAGCCCAGTAAAGGCACTGCAGCGAGTTGGGTGGGCAGACGGCGAGGAACGGAATCCCACTTGGTAAGGAAAAAGGAAACAACAGAGCGATCCGAATCAGACCTAAATGGGAATGACATGCTGTGGACGTAAAGAACTAGAAATGACTCATCCTAGCTTTGAAATGGCCGGAAAGGGACTAAAAAGGAGAACTATCAATGCAGTATCTTGCTCCGGATTATAGTATACAATGACATGGATACGGTAGTGGAATAATGATCTAATAGAAACTCACACGAAAGGCCTTTGACGTGGAACTGGCACCAGTATCCCAGTCTTTGATTATGCAGCTTATTATGATAGCCTGTGAATGGAGAAAAATAAATCATAATATGAAAAAACATCAACGAATGTATATAGAAATGTATGTTTATGCATACGGCAGAGTATGTGGTTGCAGCAGTTGCGTAGAAGACTAAAAGAAGAAACGGCTTGTAGTTTCTCTGGCCCACGCAGTTATTAATCCAGGAACAGTGATGATCCTAAAAAAAACATGATTGTAAGAAAATAATGGGACTTCGATGTTACATAAGAAATTGCTATTCACACGTCCAAAAGGCACCCACCATCCTCAGAACACACCTTCTGCACACACGGCAATGATGAGCTCTAGGAGGTTTGTATGTCGAACACTTATCACATTTCCTTGGAACCACACCCTGAAAGAAACGAATCCCAAATTTGAATGATAAAAGCTTCTTTCTATTAAGAAAAATAATACAAGTTTGACCAGCGAAGTATTGTCACTTGTGGTAGGAAATCAGAAATCATATCTAATAAAATAAGAAAAAGGTGGAAAACTCGGATTTTCACTAGACAAAGTTTCATAGAATCATCAGATTTAACAGTGTAACATTTCCCTCCAACATAAAATTATTTTTGCTGGTCATCTATGAGTAACATATGACAACAAAACTAAGTTATGCAGACAATTCTAAGTTAATTGGTCAATGGAGGTATCGAATTATGCATTTGATCTTTCTGTCTGCAAATGCAATTTCGTACTTTCAAGGTGAAAAAAGAAAATACTGAAAAACCATGTACTCACAAATTTGGTGAGAGACATTCAAGGACTAACACTGAAAATTGTTAAGAGTTGATGTCTGATACTGATTTAGTGTTATTGATTGACCGAATTAGAATATAACAATGTTTGTACCTCAAATGATACTAAGATCACTCCTAAGTCCTAACGACAATAGGAAATAAACTACTAATCCTAAAAGGTTACCGACTCAACATATAAGCCCAAACAAACAACTAGACAAAACTATGCAATATTTAATAACATCTACTAATAATGAACTAACTAAAATAATTAATAAAGCACTCAAATATATATTCTCTATTCGGTTAGCCAGACGTGGTGCCTTTTCTCATTATCATCTACCGCCCTTTCTTTCCTCCTCTTCCAACTCGTCCCAGAATGGGCGTTATGGCAAAAAAGAAAAAGAAAAGAAAAGGAGAAAATGAGATCCCTAAACTTCTCTGAAGCTTTAACACTTCGTAACTTCAGTGAACTGTTTACGTGCTTATAAGTGAGTCGCCCCCCACAATGACAACAAAAGAAGCGTGAAAAGTAGTAACAGTCGAAATGCTTAGTCTCATCAGGAGGGAGGGATTAGTGATCTTCGGATAACTTAAACTGATACAGTAATTTTTATCGATTCCACCAGCTAAACAGAACTCGTCTCTGAAACCAAATGCTCAACCTAATACCATGAATTGCCGTATTCACTAATTATTACCACCAAACCCCTAAGAACGCTAGAGTATAACACTAATCTCACTGTTTTCTGAGTCACTAATGCTACATATACCTAAACTATAAAGTTATGGCTGACATTGTAGGTGCTAAAGCATATCCCCAAATCAAGCAATACACCACTCAAATTCACAAAATGCTATGAACTTTCACAAAATTCATCCAAAACCAGAAAAGCTAATCTCGACACAAACACAGATCATACAATCCTAACTAACAAACATACTAAGTTGGCAGAATCAAATAATTCAAACTTCTCAGAAACCTAATTCATCCCAAGCTCATTCAAAATTGCTAAATCGAGTCAAGAAACAGCTCACATTTCTCTTGATTTCTTGATCTGAGGCATAGTTCTCTTCAACATCAGGGAGAAAGCCGGATGGGACGCCGCCGGGATCCGCTAGAACACACACTAAAAACGAAAAAACACACAGAGAAGCCAAACCGGTGAAGATCAAAGAGTTGAGAAATCCAGCTGAGCTCTCTAGTCCAATCCAATCTTGAATGAACACAAATACTGTCATGTAATAAACGAATCCCACTAAAGTAACCACTGACAAAACTGGGATTGATAGAAATCTTTTCAGCTTCATTTTGGGATAATTTTTCCAGTAAACATCAGAATTTCGTCTCCTGAAATTTGGGGTAAAAACAAAAGGCCCGTATAGAATTATGAATGTTTTGACTAATGTTAAAAGAAGCCCAATTGATTTAGATTATGAGCCAATTGGATACATCTACTACAAGTCCATTAAACCCTAATTGCATTCGTAGAGAATTTGAGGGAATTTTTCAGTATTCAACAACTAGAGACATGCACATTAGATATTTATTAAATAAATTTTCAATTGTTGACAAGCCGAGCCGAACCTAATACAAAAATGCTCGAGCTAGGCAACTCGTTAAGGTATTGCACGGCCGGCCTAGGTTCGATCTTCTTCTTCAGGGCTCGAGCTCAACTCGAACACCTAGCTACCGAGTAGAGAAGTATGAATAATTTTTAACTGTAGATGCTATGTTTTTTAAATTTTATTTAAAAATATATTTTTAGGTGATTCAGATTATTGACAGTATTTTTAGCAATTTATACAAAATTCGGGTAATTATGAAGTTCCTCTAAAAAAAATTAATATACAAACTTAGTAGGGCTTCAGGCACCTTCATCATTCTATTTGTGTCCGCCATTATTACCGAACTTGAGTTTGGTTCGAGTTTAACTCATCAATTACACTGTAAAATGTTTCCTTGCGATTCTTTCAAAAAAAAATTGAAGTTGGGATCGAACCTCAGTCGCTCGATGAGATAAAAATCATATTAAAGCTCATCAAAATAAGTTATACTTCAAAATTAAAATCCATTCCAATAAAAAACACCACTTGACATAAATTTAGGCAAACACCCTATTGTGGGTTGTGCAATGGAAAACTTTGAGTTGGTTTATTCACATGTCAATATACTTGTTTTTCCCAATTCTCAATTTCAAAATAGTCAAAAGCACTTTTCATTTATTCACTAATAAAATGGTAAGGTCCAATTCGTTTTTTCCAATGCTATATCATCAATCGCAATCCCTAGTAATCTTTTAGAGTAACATCACTCATATACTCCTTTCTTGACTATAGCAAATTTGGCTTCAACCAAAACAATTCATCCAAGAAAAATATGTAATTTAGCCTTTAATGAAGCCAAACCACCTCTCTCTCTCTCTCTCTCTCTCTCTCTCTCTCTCTCTCTCTCTCTCTCTCTCTGTGTTATTACTATATGATGACTATAAG
>JAYDZE010013798.1:0-10221 GCA_034509125.1 Monilaria moniliformis
GCTCGTATTGAAGTACAGACAGAAGGAATGACACCAGAAACAGGCACATACCGTTGGATGGCCCCGTAAGTTTTATTCATCTCTCTCTCTCTCAGCCTTGCTTTTTTAGTCGGTTGATATTATACTTTTGCACTTCGGGATGACGACATCCTTTTCTCTTCTCTACCTATTAACATCATGGGCATCCAGTAAAGTTACCTTTTCCCCTGGGAACTGTAGATTGATTTTCTGATAATCTAATTTCTCCTTTTGAACTTGCGATCTTAGAAAGTGTTTTGTGTATGCCTTTGGGTAGGCAATTATATTATCATATCGTGGAATCAGAGCATTTTTGGCATGCTAATGGCCCACTGTGCATTGTGGTAATGTAGTTGGAAGAGTTTCATTTATTTAACTACATCTTGCCCTAGCCACAAAAAGTTTCTTTATGTGGAATCAATACCCTCCTTCAATATTTTTACCCAGTGTTGGAATGATTAATGTCTTCCACCACTAGAAATTGTATTAGATTTTGTATTCTCACTTCACTGATCTATTGGTGGTTTTTGAGGTCTAATATTGTGTATTCTCAATTATAGACTAGTAATAATTGACAGCTTTTAGTTATCCTTGAGGTAAAATTGGTACTTATTCCATGGTATAGAGATGTTATTACTTCTTGTTATTCTTTCTTACTCTCTTTCAAACCACAAAAAATTAAGAAGTTGCTGCATTAGCTTAGATGTTTTTCAAGCATATTTGTAGTTGATTGGAGGAGTTCTCAAGCATATTGTGGTGCCCCCAGACAAAATTGTTGGAGAACAATCACGGGTTAGTTATGCACAGGCCACCAGGACAAATGGTTCTATTTTGATGAAAATGTGTGCATTTGAGCTCCCAAAGTTGCATATGCAAATTCTAGAAGTCCAATTGAATTTGTGGTGTCTGAGTAGCTGGGTGTACTCCACCAAGATTTTGGTGGGGATGTTTGATTTTTGTGGGAGAGTAGTAATGCATTACAGGAACCTATCAAAAACAATGAGAAGTAGAGTGGTATCTTGCTGCCGGCATTTCACAGTACGGAATAGATATTAGCTTGTATTTGGCCTTTTGAGTTGTGAGGCTTCAACATTAAATTAGTCTTGTGAAGAGACTAATAATGCCCTTCAGACTAATACTTTTAATCTTACGCCTTAACTTTTGGAAGATTAGTAAATAGATATGAAGTTTGTGGTCATACACTTGCAGTTCTTGAGTTCAGGATACAGATAATGATACTTTTCCTTGATGAGTGCCCTTAATGCCTAGTCCTTTACACACTTCAGGTTGACTGGGACATTGCGTTTAAATTTCTCAACATGGTTGTTATTCTTTTGTATTTCTTGATGGTCCACAACTTTGATTCCGGATCAACAATGTATACGCATTGCACTTAATACTTTGTGCTATGAAATTGCAGAGAAATGATCCAACACCGGCCTTATACCCAAAAGGTTGATGTATATAGCTTTGGGATTGTCCTGTGGGAGCTAATCACAGGGATGCTCCCGTTCCAGAATATGACTGCCGTTCAGGCAGCATTTGCTGTTGTGAACAAAGGTGTTCGGCCAACCATCCCTAATGAGTGTCTGCCTGCTCTGAGTCAGATCATGATGCTCTGCTGGGATGGCAATCCTGATGTTAGGCCGTCCTTCAGCGAGGTGGTTAGAATGCTTGAGGCTGCAGAGACTGAGATCATGACTACTGTGAGAAAAGCCCGTTTCAGGTGCTGTATGAGTCAACCGATGACTACAGATTGATGCAGAGAAGAAATTAGAAGCGTTAAAAGAAATGTATAAGAATTGGAAAAAGGCGACTGATTTTGTGTCAGGTTTATGTATGTATGATCAGGCTAAATTTCTTTCCTGGGCAAGAGATAAGGAAAGAAAGTTTATGATAACAACTGCTTGTTTTGATTTTTAACATTGTGGATTTAAGATACAGTTTTTAGTGTAATAGAGATCTCATGTGTATTTATGCATTTGGATAGTATCTTGAAAAAGAATACAACTCTCCCTTGAGCAGCTGAATCTGATGATGCTGATCAACGGCGGCACCGGCGAATCTGAAACGTCCGGTGCTAGTATATATATATATATTATATAGTAAATATATATAGGGAGAGGTTAAAATAAAAATTCTCCTTAAATAAAAACTAAGAACACTTTTAGGCCCAGATAAGCCGAAGGGCTTCATTGAAGCTAATATGTGTGTTTCATAGATGAGATAGTATATCTTGGGAGCCCACATCTGTGGCACTACCCATCCAAGCTTGAGGGAAAATGTCGTTTTGTCCAGATAGTGAATTGCACAATTTTAGTGGGATAATGTTCTATGCTGCCCTCGTTCTTCTTCTCCAAAATATTTCTTCATCGCAGCGAGGCTTTCTTGTTGTGTTACACAACTTCGATCTAAATGCGATTTCAGATAAATATATTGTTCGACGATGGTTAAAGTCATGGCGCCCCAGTATGAATTCTATTGGTAACAGCAATTCGTGCAGCCAAGCGCTCGTAGATGGAAATAGCCAGGTTTCTGAAGTATTTACGGCTAAATTTAAAAGAATGGGTTGACAAGCATTTAGATGGTTCCTCAAAGTAGCAAGATAAGCAAAGTATGTTCAAGATGTTTTATAGGTCCAAAATTCCTACTAATATCACAGTACACTGACCGATGTTACAAAAAAGGTTGTGGCAAGAGATTGAAGTCAACATTCAAGAAAAAGACTGAGAAGGCCAATGAACACCAAGAACAGATGCAAAAACTGTAAATGTTTCATAAATACCACAAAATAATATAGATCGTACGTGTAGATTTGTTACTAGTTTATGCATGTCCATCGCCATTAACATTCAACCAAGTAATGCTGACTCAATGTTGACTCTTAGATTAGGAGGAATCATTTTATCGTAGTTAACTTTTTTACTTGAGCATGACCCCATCTTTCACAAGATTGTGATTTGAAGTAAGTAGACTCTCGTATGTGTATTCTTGCAGCCTTACACTTGCGAACAAGGTTGTGAGAATGCTCTCTGTAGTTCATGTAGTGCATTTATATAATTCATAAACAAATGTCCATCAATTTACCTGCTTCTAACTGCATATCATAAAAGTAACCTCCATGTAAAAACAAATCTATACAGAGCCTACAAGTAATTAACTGTACTAGCACTAGTTGTTCATACATTTTAATAATGAGCATACAAATAGTTCATACAACTATCATTAGATGTTCCCAATAAGAAAAGTTTTATTTGTTCTAATGAAAAGTTAAAGTCTTATTTATGAATAAAAATTATTAAAGTCTTATTTGCTATTGAAAAAGTCTTATTTGATTTTATAAAAAGTCATATTATGTTGAAGTAATATTTTATTTATGAATTGTGAAAGTTTTATTTGTTCTATAGAGGAGTCTTATTTATATTTAAGCCAAGTCTCATCCAACAAAACACAATGTAGGGTTTATCCAGAAACATCACAAAACACTACAGAAATGCATTACACATAACACACGAAAGCATTACACATAAAACAACACAGCAACAAACAACGCCCGTGAATTGAGTTGATCAATATAAATCGATGTATACTTGTATTTGATTTCTAAACATAATACAATCTGATATCTGATGGCATAATTAATTGAAAACTACCTTCCTTATATCTAGCTTATTTAAGCAATCAATGAAATCTTTTTCCTTGATTATAGGGATCCTGAAAACGTGTATGATTAAAAACTGATAACTACCTTCCGTAAATTTAGCTTATGTCATTCTGCTATCATTGGTAATGTTATTGTTTACTGTAAGTAATGCTTATTGATATTAGATGTGATGCTTCTCGCATAAGTTTACTAAATGATAACTACCTTCCGTAAATCTAGCTTATTTAATCAATCAACAAATCTCTATCCTTGATTATAGGGATGCTGAAAATGTGTATAATTAAAAAAATTACTTAATTGCTCTTATTTTAATTAAAAACCAAATTTAATACTTTTTCGATTTTTTTTAATATTACACGTGGCAAAATATCATCCATCCGATCCTCAAAATCAACGGTTACGATTAGTTCTTAGTTCTAATGAAAGATGTGAGTTCTCATTTGATTACTCCCCTATATATATGTATATGAAATGAGAATTATGCATAAATGCATAAATTCTTTGAATAAGAGATAAATGAATAAGCACATGGGTCTGAATCCCATTAGGGGTGAATGATCGTTCATCTATTATTCATGAAATTTAGGTGTTTATACATGTGTTATTTGTGTTTATGCATGATTCTATTTCTCACGTTACTTCAAATTCTAATTGGATCTTATACGTATATATATAGTGTGGTTATTATAGGTCCCTTTCTTATCATGAGTCTATGAGTCACGTTTTTATTACTGCGGCAGACATATAAAATTACCGAATCTAATGTGTAATTTACTACACTAAAAAATCGCCTCATTCACGATTCGAATCCAAGTAAATTTCATTTTCTTAATGCCGTAAATTACAAAGCAGATTCAATAAATTCATACGTCCGATGTACTAATAATAAAGGGACTCGCAATAAGAAAAATGAGTCATAATTATTACACCATATATATATATATATATATCTATATATATATATATATATATCTATATATATATAGATATATAGTAGGGATATAATGAGAATTGAAATTTTCTTGGGAAACGAGAATGACATATAATCACATAAAATCAACAAACAAATATGTAAAATTAATGAACAAGAGATAAACGAATAGATACAAATTTTATTTCCTAAGAAAATTTGAACTCATGTGTTGTATTCATCTATTAATGAGATGCATCAACCATATATTCTTGTGATCAAAGAGCTTAAAATAATTTTCATTTTTCACCAATATTTACCATTCTCTATAAATTCAATGTATTGGATTTTTCTTGAGAAATGAGAATGAAAAAAAATATATAAAATCAATAAAAATTGTAAAGCGAATTCAAAAAATTTATACATCTGGTACCATATCTGGAACATTATTGTGTTTATGTGGACACTACAGATAGGTGGCATGTGATAGGATGTTTAAAAAAACTCAAGGGATACAATTGTAAAAATGCATTTTGCATGATCTACACGCCTTGTGCAGAATGTTAGTTTATTATATGCAGGATGTTGTTTGACTATATAAATATATTTTCATATGCATATATATTTGTTACTTTATGCAGATTTTTGTTTAACAATATGCATATGTTTAAATCTCGTATATTTCATTTTCTCTCTTTTCCAAATGCACAAAATCTTTCCATAATTCTATGGATTTGATCTCCTCATTGTTCTCAATCAAAATTCACCCAAATCAGTTATCGAAACCATCACAACCTCTAATATTAGGTTTTTTCTACCATCTCATTCTGACGTAATCGCATCAACCATTCGTCATCGCTGGTAAGATCAAGTCATCAAAAATTTAAATGAAATTAAACAAATCAATCATCCATCAAATCTACAAATTCAACCAAATAAAACGACAAAATAACAAATGAATAATTTGCTATAAATCCATACACCATACTCAAATTCTGGGTGGATACGACCGAGGTGGTTGTCGGCTATCAGCGTGGGACACTACCATTCACTTACCTCGGCGTCCCCATCTACCGTGGCTACCGCCGGGCGGACCACATCCTCTCTTTAAGGCAGCGTATCACGGACCGTATCCACTCGTGGTCCCACCGCCATCTCTCTTTCGGATGACGTTTAGCTCTGATTAAGAGCACTTTGGCCACCATTCCTTTGCACATATTTCAGGTCATGGAGCCTCTCAAAGGCGCTCTTCAGCAAATGGAGCAGGTTTTGGCATGTTTCTTCTGGGGAACCATGGAGGGGAAGAAGAAGAAGATCCATTGGATCAGTTGAAAGCAGATTTGCTTGCCTAGGGATGGGGGGGGACTTGGCATCTGTCGTTTCAGTGAGCTGGTCACTGCGTTCAACTACAAGCTCTGGTGAAGACTTCGAGCTCAAGATAAACTTTAGGCACGATTCATTGTGCACAAGTACTGTTTCCTCCCATTTCATGTTTATGATGTGGGTTATTATGTGCATGATAGTCCTATTTGACGTCGCATTTCCCGTATTATGCGTCAAATGCATGCTTGTGTGCGTTGGTCCTTGAGGGATGAGAAGGTCAGCTTCTGAGATGACGTTTGGTTTGGGGATCGCTCTCTTCACTAATTTGTCATCCCGGCACTGCGCTTCGCTCCTACGAGGTCCGGAATTTCTGGAGTGATAATGCCTGGGATATGTGTAAGTTGCATGCTCTGTTTTCTTTGTATCGTGTGTCTTTGCATGTTCTTGTTGCTCTAAGTGCTACGCCGATTGATGTGGGCCGAAGGATGTGATGCGGTGGGCATTGACTAGCCACGCCGAGTTCTCGGTGACCTCCGCTTGGGATCATGTCAGGAGTCGGCTCCCTAGGCATCCTTTGCTTGGCCAGATCTAGAATGCGTGCCTCACGCCCACTATCTCTGTCTTTCTGTGGCGCCTCATCGCCAACCGTGTGCCGGTGGATTGTAAGTTGCAGTCTCGTGGTATTTGTCTTGCGTGTTGTGAGTCGTCGTCAATCAAGTCCATTCAGCATTTGTTCTGTTTGAGGCAGTCGGCGAGAGCTGTTTGGGATTACTTTGCAGCTTGGTTTCCTTATTTGCACACACCTATTCACACGTACACCGATGTTGCACCTAGACTAGGTTCCTGGTGGGGTGCCGTCCATAGGGCGCCCGCCACGCACATCAGCTTTATCATCCTTTGCCTTATTTTTTGGTTTATATGGACGGAGAGAAATAGTTGCAAGCATTTCGTGTTTCTCATGTTACTTGACAGGTTGTGAATCAGCTGCAGATTATGATTGCGGCGGGGACGCTCGTCCCCAAGCATTGGCGCGGGGTGGGGATTTCATGCCTCAAGCTCCTCCTCGCCGGCGTGTGCTGCGATCTCTCATGGTATTGTGGCATCCTCCCGGCTCTCGTCGGGTGAAGCTCAACACGGACGAATCCTTCTCGGCGGCTACGACTCAGGCGGGCGGAGGCAGTATTGTGCGCGGCCCAGACGGCGGCATTCTAGCCGCTTTCTGAACCCCACTCTCGGCGGCATCCAGCTTTGAAGCAGAGCTTTTTGCTCTTCTTCAAGGATTGATGCTTGCCACACAACACTCCTCGCACGTTTGGGTCGAGATGGACGCGGCGACAATTGTTGCTCTACTCACCTCCGGACAGCCTGGATCAGTGGACGTGCGTCATTCCATGGTTCGCATTCGCATCCTCCTCTGGCAGCTGCAGGTCCGCTTCTCTCATATCCACCGAGATGGGAACTGTGCAGCCGATTTCCTTGCAGATAGGGGGGCCCAAACCCCTACTCCACATTCTTTGATCAGGTGCCGGCGCCTCACAGATTGAGTGCGCTTGTTAGGATGGACCAGTTGGGCTATCCTAACTTCATATTCTGTAACCATGATGTGTGACCCCTCAGTGGCTCACTTTGTGTTTCATATGGCATCCCTCTTTCCTTGGGCTTGGTCATCTTTGGGCCGCTCATGTGTATGTTATATTATCATTTTGATTCTCTTTGGGCTCGGTCACTTTTGTGCCGCCCATGTATATGTCTTGTCTTGTCGGTTTCCCTTGCATAGGTTCGAGGTTGGCATGCAAAGTGTCTGCCTCGCCAGGTCATTATTGTTGGACTATCCTTTTGTGATCTTCATTGCCCGACTCGTTATGTGGACTCGACATCTTGTATCTTGTGTTTCGTGTTTGGGAACAAGTCACTTTTGGGCTTGTTCTGTGTACGAAATATTTGATATTGGTTATTGATATATACATGTTGGGGGTCCGCTGAACTCCTCACCCATAGGGTGTTTTGAAAAAGAAATAAATAAATAAATAAAAATTCTGGTTTTTCTCATACACTATAAAGTTGGTGACAAAATACACAAACTTTTATCATGTCTACAATTTCTCCGAATTCAAATTCTACCCAAATCGAAGTTGACTTGAAACCAAAATTATAATATATCGCGTGACTTTAAACATTTGGTTGCTATTGTGAGATTATATATAGCTAAATGAATGCTAAACAATGGTTAATCATATAACATCAAATGTCTAACGAATACTTCAATAAAGTGAAAACTTAAATTTATATTTTATCTTTCTTCCTTCTCTTACATTATGAATAAAACCCATCTTTTTGCTCTTTTTTCACTTTTGTATTGTAATGTATTTTCTTCTCTATTTTTAGCTTTCTATTACTCATTTTTATTTTGTGTTTGATCCTTTATTTTTATTTTCATGACATTTTTTAATTATTAACTATTTATGATTAAAAAATGTATAGTGTATGAGTGTATCGATTTACTCGACTTAATAAAAATATTGGGTTAATTACAAGTTCAATTTATAACCTACTTTGAGAAAAGTTTCAATTATAGCCTGAATTCTGATTTAGTTTTTTTATAGCCTGAATTTTGAAAAAAGTTTCAATTATAGCTCGAACTTTGAGAAATTATTTAATGATAGCCAACAACAACAATGTCAAGTTTACAACTAATTTCTAGTCGTTTTATAAAAAATCCATTCAATTGATACATGAGCTTTATTTGCCATGTCAAGACGAAAATTTTGACATAATACTCCACAATTTTAGTTGAATAATGAAAACGAATTTACCGGGAAAAATGCAAAGAACGACAATTGTCAAAGCTTTGCCAAAATTTGTTTAATACTCAACCAAAATTGTTGAGTATTATATCAAGAACTTCGTATTGACATATCCGACAAAGTCCATGCATCAATTGAACAAATATTGGTATAAAACTACCTGAAATTAGCCGTAAACTTGACAGTGTTGTTGTTGTTGTTGACTATACATAAACAATTTCTCAAGTCCGGACTATAATTGAAACTTTTCTCAAAGTTCAAGTTATAAAACAATACTAAATCAAAGTCAAGGCTATAAACTAAACTTTTCGCAAAGATAAGGTTATAAACTATAATTAACCCTAAAACTATTATCGTGTCTTATAACAAATTCAACAAGTATTGATAATTCACTCTGAAAAAATTTAGATAATTAATAATCTATATTCTTACTTATAAAGTATATGTATATATCTATGTATTATGGTCAACACTAACAAAATATTATATTTTTATATTTTATATATTTATTTGTTCATGTCCAAAAAATGAATGAAACGCAAAAGAGATCAAAATATTATGGATTAAAAAACTCACAGCAATAACACCAAAAATTTATTGAAAAGTTGTGGCATTACAATGACTTCATCCGAAAATTAGAAAATAATGTTACATAATTTGAGCTAATGCCTATAAATGCAGACTTTTGGCCATTTGTGCGATCCAACAAAAAAAAAAAAAACAGAGAAAAAATGATTAGGAAGAAAGAAGCAACAACACAACGTATTAACCATGTGATCCGATTCATCCTTGGAGCATGCGTTTATGGAAAAACTACCTCGAGGCACATTCAAGAAATCCAAGAGAAGTTCACCATATCAAGATTAATTGTAAATTGATATTGAGAATCTTCAAAGAAGCAACAAGAAAACAAAGAACCAATTTTTAGTGAGTGGTAAGTTAATTAGAAATAGATCTAAATGTGTAGTTCTAGATTTAAATTTACTCTCAAGTCCGCACTATACAAAAAGAGGCACAATAAGAAGATTGGTTGTTGGTTTAAGATGCTCAAAGTCAACTGTTGGGAGATGGGTAAATGCAATGCTGATCAGAGCTCACACTTCAGCCACACGACCTGATTTAACTGTCCCAAATAAGATTCTAAGGTTGAGATTCATCTTAGGGCTTGTTTGTTTGACAGGGATTGTGGTCTGGGAAAGTAATTTGATTCCCAGTTGTTAAATTTCTGTGTTTGGTTTAAAAAAAATAAATAAGGAAAGCAATCTGATTCCTAAAGATATGGAAAGTTACGTAAAATTATAGGATTCTTATTCTCAAGCCCAACCCAAGTATTCTTTTTCCCTAATCTGGGGATTTTAAAAGACACGGACACTCTCTATCTTCTATCGTTTTCGCTGGGTTCTATTTCTCTCCTTCCCCTTTCACTTTTGATTTGCAATTCTCTCCAATTTCATCTTAATCCCTTGATTATCTCCATCAACAAGTAAGATTTTCGTTTCCCT
>JAYDZE010013809.1:0-10221 GCA_034509125.1 Monilaria moniliformis
GTTTAGAAGAAGGAGCAGAGGAATTTTTCCTAAAACCAATGAAATTATCAGATGTGAATAAATTGAGGCCTCATATGTTGAGAACCAAATTCAAGAATGATATGATTGAAAATGGAAAGCCAGAAAAGGAGGAAAAGCAAGAAAATGTAGAGATTATTACAACAGGCGAAGCAGAGTCAGACATGCAGCAGTTTCAGACATCACAATCTTTGCAACAAGAGACGTCACAAAACAACAACAATGACAACGACAATACCAAGAGGAAATCTATGGAAGAAGGGCTTTCACCAGACAGAACTAGGCCCAGATACAGTGATCTCACTGTGATGTCCAACTAATCTTTTTTATTTTTTTAAATTCGATAATTGTTGGTGAGTTCTATAGGGGGCTCGACTCGACTCGACTCGGAGATATTGGTGGAGTTCGAACGAACTATCTTTCGGGCCATTAGATTGTTAATTTCACTGACTAGACCACCTTAGGTCGTGGAATTAATCTTTGACATATAAAGTCCTTTTTTTTTCTTCTTTTTTTTGGGCATGATGAAGAGATATATATGTACAGGGTTAAAGACAATCTATGTAAGAACCTACTTGTGAAAATTTTGGTCCCTTACTAATTTGGGGGGGGGGGGGGTGAAAGTGGGAAAAGACAGAGGAAATAGTTGTGGTTGTGGATGAATATTCTTTGTCGCTGCTGATTTTTATTTTTATTTTTATTTTCCTTTTATTTTGATTTTAATAATTGGGAGTTAAATATGATCACTTTAAGATGATGAAAATGAAGAAAACCATGTGAAGAAAAATTGGCAGTATGAGTTTTTGTATTTATCTTATGATTAATGCCTTAAATTAATACAATAGTCAAATTAGATTTATCCAAGTTTGTGTCATTAGAAATATTTCCCCCCCACCAGATTCGTTGTTTGTTAATTTGTGACATATCAAACTTGAGCATGTATAATGTATTAACAAGGAATATTCTTACACTATTATGCTATTAGATTCAATAATTTATGTGATACATGTAAAGTACTTGATTATTTTGTATCGTACACTTTGACCCAAATTATTCTTAAACAGCCATCAAAGAGTCAGAGATGATGGAGTAATCGGTTGAGTTTATTTACCAATGATTTGAGATATAAGGGTGGATATAAATATAATAATCATAAACCAATTTCTTATTTTATTTATTTTATTAATCTTAATTTTGGGTAACCTAATGCAGTTAGCTTTAGTGGCAATCAAGATTAGTTGTATATAGTTGCAAATGACTCTCTCTCTCTCTCTCTCTGTGCATATATACACAATCATATGTATGGACAATCCATTTGTAATGGATCTCCTCTTGAAAGGGACCTGGTTCTGTAGGATTCGGACAATCATGTTATATAAATATTTGTATGTTCTGAATTCTGATTCCCATTGAAGTAAAATTACACGTTATATTTTAAATTTGTTATCAACCTAAAATTTGTATTGTAAGACACAAATTCCTTAGTATGAGGGTTTTGCCGTTTTGGAAGTTGGAAATGTGATTAAATTTGTGATCCAGTGTTACAAATTTGAATTCATCAATATTTACTTGCCATTTATAGAAAAACATAGTCTACTGTGCACCTTCAAATATCAATGATGACATGAGTAATATGTTCTACAAATACATGCTAGCATTTGGAATATTGTATATTTTTATGTATTGTCTTTCTCTCTCCCTTTATATATATAGGTACAAGTTCAAATAAAAGTCCATTATTATGAGAATAGAAAATCATTTTCAAACATTCGATCACAAAGATCTACATAATGCATCTCCTTACTACTGAATGAAAGTAGCAACCTAGGTTCGAATTTCATGAAGGGCAAAAATCTCATTTTTTAAATGCAATTACTTTATATACTAATTATAAATGACTTGTCATTTTTTATTTTAAATGATATAGTTGAATGTGTTCAGATTTTAGTACAAGGCCTATGTACAAAAGTGGACCTCTATTTCGGCCCAGCCCATATGTGAAGTGGATCACTTTTAAAGCCCAATAAGTTCGACGCCGACATTTTTATTGAATTAGATACCAATATAATTTTAGATTCATCAAATAATTTTTTACAAAAAATGGAATTTATATAATTGAATTTGTGTTCAACCGAGACATGAAAGAAAAAATTAATCTATGGTTTGAAAAATGACGTCATTTTAATTATTTGATATTTTCGTAGTATTTTTGGTAATATTTAATGGCTGTCAGTAGATCATCAATGTAGTTTAATTGAAAATCAATATATAAAATAATACACATTTGTTTTAGGTATTCATAATCTAAAGCGATTATGTTATCATTTCACCCAATTTCATAGATTAGCCTAAATCAGAGAGATTGATCAAACTTGAGATTAGGTCCTCAATTACACTTCCATCAAACCAACAATGTGCAAATTGCAGATAAATATGAAATATAAAGCAGATTATCAATAAAATCTTTAACAAATGCCAACTTGCATCAAAAAGTTGTACATTATCAACAATTAGTGGTACGTTAATTGGAAAGCATAGAATATGAATGAATTCTTGTCTGGCGTTTGTCACTTTCCTTTATAGAGGAATTTGTTTTATGCCAGCTGAGTTGACCACGCATTGGGTTGTACCTTCCGCATCTCAGGTTGTAACTTAATCTGGTAATAACGAATTTCATTCTGGAATTATTGGGTTTATGGGGGAATCAATAAAATACATGGGAGCGCGACCGATTGTGGATTTGTAGCGCAGCCCCCCCATCACTTTCTCGCTCTATCATTCTCTCTCTAGATTCTCTCTCTCTGTCGCTGCCGAAACAAAGCTGTGACAGAAACCCAACAAATTACAGGTGAAATGAATATATTTGTTTTGTAAAGTTATGGTTTTCCCCCATTTATTAACTGATTTGTGTTTCTGCATTAATTTTTTTGTTTAGTCATCCGAGAATACGTTTATATTAGTCTGATATTGTGTTTTTCCGTGATCCCTTTTCTTCTCTGCCCTAAAACGGTGACTTATTATTTGTGTGTGTACTTTGGGGGGTGATCGTAGCTGAGCTTGAAGGGCTATTTTGATCTTGCTTAAAGATTTGAATTTTATGGTTTCATTTCTTGTGTTTACTGGAATTTTTATTTAGGAGTTTTGTTTGTGAAAGAGGGCATGATTGTATTGTAGGTTTGAAGTTAATTTATGTTGAATTCGGAGTGGATGAGAAGACATGTCTATGAAGTGTTTGTTCTTGTTTGGAAGGAGCTGTTTTAAAGCTTTCACTGTAGCAAGTTTGGTTAAATTATGTGTTTGATGGGTAGTAGGTTAGCTTGAACCTGAGAATAGTTAGTTTTTGTGTTTACACCTATTCCGATTTACGGCTGAGACAATGAGGAGATCAATATGTGATTGTTATATTAACTGATTTATGAGTGAAAAGAGACTAAAACAAGAATTCCTCAGTTTATTTTAGAAACATGGTAGTGGTAAGAATTCCTTCACCAATGGTAGAAGTTTTTTGGATATGGGCCCTATTACGTTGCTTGAAAAGTTCACTTAGGTAAGATTTAAAAGTTACTGGATTACACCAACATTGAAATGTTCGGATAAAAGTAGAGCCTTTACTTTCAGTGCAAAAGTGGGGGCTTTTCTTTGCAGTAAATCAGAGCCGGTTAGTGCTTTTAATAAAAACAAGAAAAGAGAAAGAAACACAGAATTTTATGACGTGCCTGATGAAGTTTTCTTGATTATATGACACTTAAAATTCTGTTCACAGAAAAGTTTAATATTGGTCATGTTACTTAACTGATTCATTTTGGTTGGGATTTGTCTTGCACGAATCACCTAATGTGACTTCTTTGCTTGATGAACAATAATTTCAGGAATTGTAAGTTATATGTATAGGCTGGTAATCGGTGGAACATCTCAGAACTCTGTGGCTTAGCTATTCGTGAATTGATCGGCGAAAATATTTGACCCTCTTCTTGGAACTTGCAGAATGTCAAATGGCGAAGTTAGAAAAGTCTCTCTACAGGATATACAATTGGTAAGTTTTATGTTATTTTTTATTTGTAAATACATTATTTGTGTACGTGGTTTGTCGTGTAACTGTAACTGTCAGGATCAGCAAGTTCAGTTATTAGGTTGAAGATAAACATGATCCGAAATGTACCATGGGTGGTCATGTGGAATCATTCACGTCATATATACCGAGAAGGAATAATGATAAGATAACCATCTATGACATCTATACTTTACGAGCTGTTATATTTAATGCATTTGGTGGCATTTTAAAGCACTGATTGGCAAGAAAAAACAGAAAAAATCCTTAGTAAATCTTGTGCCCCTCTGTTGGGTCTGTAGCATTTCATAGATTCTTTCTACCATATGTGCTAATCTCGTCTTTTGAACTTGTATCAGGTTCAGAACCTTATCGAAAGATGCCTTCAGCTTTACATGAGTGAGAGGGAAGTTGTGAATACATTGTTACACCAGGCAAAGATTGAGCCTGGCTTCACTGAACTTGGTAACTTTAATTTCCTCGTTTGTTCGTTTATCATATCTTCATCTGCCTATTATTTCGAGTCATACATTTTTCTATTAATAATATTGCTTTATCTTGATAATTCTCGAAAGAATGTTTGTACCCGTCCCTTACAACTGCACTGTCTCAATTCATCCTATTTCACCAGATCCGGGGTGTGATAGGGTTCTGAAGGATGAACCTGATATGGACAGTTCCATATATTTCCAAATTTATCTAATATTTTGCTTCCTTCCAGTGTGGCAAAAACTCGAAGCAGAAAACCAGGAATTTTTTCGGGCATATCATCTGAGGCTGATTGTGAAGGACCAGATATTAAGATTTAATGAATTGCTCGAGAGACAGGTTGAGCTAATGCGTCAAGTCTGTCAGACAGGAGTCGCTTCCATATCTTTGTCGAATGGATCTCAGATGCATTCAAGTAAGTCTCCTTTAGTCGTTACAACGAATTTTAGCCGTTACTACTCTTCAAACTGAGAGTTCCTAAGTTTATTATAATGCATTAATCATTCGAATCATATGACCATATGCTACATTAGGATTTTATGCGTGCATTTGTTTCTTTGGATCAAAACGATGCGTTATTGGTTTGATTGATAAGTGAATTTTGTTTTCACACTTCGGCAGTGCACAACAACTCGGGTTATCAGGTTCAGCAGCCAGCTGGACCACCTATAAAGCCAGAAAACATGCACCAAGCCGTTACATTACCCAACGTCTACACTAATGGTGTGTCCGTCCTGCAACCTAGCATGCAAGTTCCGGTCAACATGTCCGGTCATGCTGGTCGGATCAATGTGCCAGAAAACATGCTATTAACTCAGAATTCCAGCTCGGGAATCGTGCAAGGGATGAACGGTGTGATGATTAAATCAGAAGGTGGCTTTGCAGGTGACTCCCACTTCATGTTTGGCGCAGACAACAATCTCATAGAACCTCGCAATGCAATTGGAGAAGCGTCTGTTTCACCTTTCACTAGTGGTGAGCCTAACGAGTCCATGTTGGACCAGGAGACAAGCTCATTTGGATTCTTGGGACAGATACCGCGGAACTTCAGTCTCTCAGATTTGACAGCCGATTTTTCCAATAGCACGGGTAGGCTCTCTGCTGCCCTTCTCTCTTTACAAGAAAAACACAATGTCACGGAGCATGTTAAACTTCTTATTTATCTTGATTCATATGTTTACTTGACCTGTTCAGATATACTTGAGAGCTACTCTAGATCGCCATTTCTGGGGACAGAAGCGAACTTCTTGGACCCCCACATCAGAGGCGAACAACAAGGTACTATTTTCTGCTTGCTTTTGATTATTCTGCCTTTGTTACTCGAAAATGGTAATCTCTATCGATGTTTTAAAGCTATAATTCGATGTGCAGATATTAGGAGATTGGACACCATATCGGAGGGGTTGAGTTACGATGATTTCGCCAGCGACTGAATTCGAATAAACTAGCAAATTGGTACGAGCACGAATAATTTTAGATGCAAAATGATTCTTATCTCACCTCATCTGTGAAAAACCGCAGTAATTTCTTCTTCCTTGTTGCGTTTGCTGTTGCAGGACGAGGTGCTTATCCAGATACAAGTTTTTGTAAATACATTCAAGAATTAGAGAAGCTTGATGATTGCAGACTAATTGAAGGTATCATTGGTTGGTATTGTTAGGTAATAATCACAGTCTTGACACCGTTCTAGCCGTAGAACTAAAGGTTAGGGAACGCGATGAGCAGAAGCTTACGCGTTGTTTCCTACGCTTCGTGCTGTAGTGATATATTTATAGACATCATAATCATGTAAAAACTCATATCAACTGTAATTACTAGCAGCTCTGCAATTGGATGAACTGGGATTGGAAAAAGAAAAAAAATTCTTCATCTACAATCATGTTTTCCGAGTTTCATAAAACTACAAAAAAGCCCAATGCAGACGACCTACACAGGCCCTGTTCGTAGGGCGTGGTCAAGATCGGCCATCAAGTCATCGACATCCTCAATCCCCACGGATATACGTACGAGATCCTCGGTCAGGCCTCGAGCTTTGCGTACCGCCGCAGGTATGCTTGCGTGAGACATGAAGCAGGGCAAGCTGATGAGGGACTTGACACTTCCTGCCAATTCAAAACGAACAATATCGTGCTGAGTTATTACTACTTGGGAACGCGACGAGCAAGTCGGATAATGAACTGAGAGCGAACTTACCGAAGCTCACGGTTATGCTGAAATACTTTGTCGTCTCAACAATGTGCTTGGAGAGCTCCAATGACCCCGTTAAGAAACTCAGCACGGATCCAGCGCCCTTTGCCTGCACAACGTGGGCGGATTGATTTAATCAACGTATAGCAACAAGATTCATTGCTTCGGAGTCTATGCTCACGTAAAATGTTAAGAATTTAAATAATATTACATTGAAGACGGATAATTTTTTCATAATTCGTAAGAATACACGCTTTTATAATAGTAATGGATATAAACGACTTGGATTCATACCTGAGAGTAATGCAAAGATCGTCCCGGATGATCAGAAAGACCAGCATAATAGACCCTTTTCACACGATGGTGAGATGCAAGGAACTCAGCGATCTTTTGTGCGTTTTCCTGCAAATTTGATGCCTACTGAGTTGAAACCACAGAAGAAACACATTTGTTGAGTTAGAAATTAAATTCGTCTTAGAACCTGTTGCCTTTCGACGCGTATAGCCATAGTTTTGATGCCTCTCAAACATAGCCAACAGTCGAATGGAGCTAACCCTGACCCCTCCGCATTCTGTATGAAATATAGGTCTTTCGCCAAGCTAAGAAGCATAAAAAATGTGAATCAATGGATCAGTAACTAAAACTTTTCATTGAATGATTCAAACAAATCTATCTCGATTCTTTCTAGAAAGTTCTTAAAGGTGCGTTGCCAAATAATAATTATACGTGTTTCATAGACAAACCTCTCTCCTTTAATAGCAAGCACACCAGCCATGAGGTCGCTGTGACCAGCAATAAACTTCGTAGCTGAGTGCATCACGATATCTGAAAATTGATCGGACATGCTAAGGTTCATACCTCATTCATTCGTGCATTAGCTCAAAAGATACTAAAGAACGTGTGTCGTTACCAGCTCCGAGCTCTAAGGGTTGAGACAGTACAGGAGACATGATGCTGTTGTCCACCAACACAAGAGCGCCGCGGGCATGTGCAAGGTCGGCGATTTTCTAAATTACAATTAGGAGAAGAGACGAACAAGTTAGTGATGTAGATGAGAGACGTAGTACAAAAGAATTTTGGAGTTGAAGCTGCTTACACGAAGATCAGAGATCTGCTGGCGGGGGTTCGTTGGACTCTCCAACCACACAAGCTTTGTGCGGGGGGTAATTGCAGAAGCAACACCTTCCAAGTTTGTCGTATCTACACGCCTGCATCATATATATCTTAAGGGTTGCAACCGAATGGCTGAAAAATTTGGTTAATTTGTAGAAAATAACAATATTAACTTAACCACGACTCCAGAATTTGGAACTACTTGTGACAATAAGCGATCCGAACCCCCATACATGTCATCACCAGAAACAATCTCATCACCTGTCATGACATAAATGGAAAAGAAGTAATTTCATATCCAAACCATAATCTCAGCTGCTTAAAGGGCATCTCAAAAGCTCGAAACAGTTCAGAAAAACAAAATATGATAGAGTGAATCTTGAAATTGCTATGAGCAATGACATCATAATTAGAAAATAATAAACATGCTGTATTTTTTAACATATCCGGTCGACATTAGAAATGTAGAGAAAAAAATATAAGCCATGTGATGTACCTGTTCCAACAAGACGAGTAACAGCTGCTAAAGCTGCCATTCCACTGGTGAAGCATAGTGCTCGATCTGCTTTGTCGAGCTTTGTGAGAAGTCTGTCATCAGACGATGAATGTTTTAGACCACGGTAAACAAGTAGGGCATTGATCTTTGCTAAAATGAGCATCAAGTTAAAGTTGAGACCTTTCTAGGGCATCCCGAGTAGGATTTCCACTTCTTGTATAATCATAAGCTCCACCTTCCGTAGCTGAAGGCTGTAGAACAACAGAGTCCGTTGCAAAACAAATACCAAAGTTTTTATAAGCACACTTTTTGATTGAATTTACTCATACTGTGATCTTCAGATACATTTCCCGATTTTCTAGAAGGCTTCAATGACCACCACGAACTTAAGAAATCTTCTCAATTTCCCCCATCACTTTACAGCAAACCAAATAGATCTCAAAACGTTGAAGCGAGAATTCACCTGCTTGAAAGTTGCTGTTTGATAGAGAGGCGTGCTTAAAGCCTCGTAAGGATCAAAGTCATTGGAAAAATTCATCAACATCGTGGAAACACTTGGATCCACTTGAAGACTTGTCTGTATGATTTCTTCATCTGTCACAAATGCACAAGCTACTGTAAAGATATAAACGTGTGTTTTCTTAAAACAGCTTCAATATGTAATATAAGCTACCATTTGTGCATTCGGCAACTCCATCAGCCAAAGCAAACATGCTGACATCCATCTCTTTGTCTCTCGAGCACTTCAATTTAAGGTTCCGCCAACCCACAGGAAAATTTACCTTCCTGAGCACTGTTGTTTTGTGCTCATAAAGCAATGGGAGGTGACCGTTGAGAAAACCCTAAAGACCAATCAAGTTCTGTATCAGAATTAAACGCCAGTTTTGAAGCCAAGTAAAAAACTCAGAAAGAGTAAGAACATGAGCCAAACGATCTAATATGGGAGCATTTTGTCACATTTCACCAATTAAGGCTGCATAAAGTAGTTATGTTTGTTACAAGTGCATCACTATATGAATTGAGCTTAAAACAGTTCAACTACACATGGATAGGATTTCAATCGTGTTACGGCTTCCCATCCCGGATCTATTCATCTCCCAATTTTCTTGGCAATACCTAATATACATCAAGCAAATACAAATCTAAATCTAAAGTTTATTATAAAAAGATCACCACAGGCTGAAATTTATATATGCATCAGAAAGTATACAGGCTAAGAAACAGGCATTGCCATTATAAGTTTCAGAAGTTAACACTATAAATCTTATTTTTCCCAGAAAGTTCAGTTCTTGAATAGCAATTCCTAATTTGCATTTGAACATGTAAAAGTTTGGTGTTGCCATAGAACTCAACCTAACATTTATTGAAAAATTCAACATTTATCTGAAGCCCTAAAATCAGAAAAAGACCTAATTCAACTTCCCTCTTCTCCTTTTTCCGAGATTTCCTTGCTTTCCAGTGCATCACCACCTTTACTCAAAAGCTCCGGAATTTCCTAAATTGGCGAGTTATTTTCATACAACCAAACAAAGATTCCTCCTTTTATAGCCCCCAATAAAAAAGTGGGAAAAGAGAGAAATAAAAACGTTGAGCACAGACGATTAAATACAAACACACAGATTCAGGATAAACAAATATAAACAAACGCTGGATAACATATAAAACCCTTACAATTTGATCAATTTGGCTGTTTTGAAGAGTGGTGAAGAATGATCTGAGAGATAAAGCAGCAGCCGCCATAATCGACACTGCAAACAGAAAATAAGCTAAGTACATACGTCTTTTATATTATAATACTCCCTCCGTCCACCAATTACAGTCTCATTGGTGGACGGCACGGGTTTTAATGCAAAATTGGTAAAGTAAGAGA
>JAYDZE010013820.1:0-10220 GCA_034509125.1 Monilaria moniliformis
GTATCTTGTATGATTGAATACGGTAGTTGCTATAATTAAGGAATTTAATTCCTGAAATTGCGCTGTACTGATATAAATGCATGGTCTGTGCTGACATATATACCCTTTTGGATTTTTTAAATTATTACCTTTAATTACACATGGCAGAATAGTAACGGTTGAATTATTTAATCTAACGGTCTTTCTCTGGTTTTAGTTATGCATTAGAGTTGTGTTCGGAAATGAATACAACTATATATATATATACAGTATTCCGACTCAACCAATGGTCTACTGGTTGAACCATGAACTGGTAGTTTCGTCAATTCGCTTACCAGTCTAATTTTTAAAACATTGCTTTGATGCATTGTATAGATTTGAATAGATGATGTATTCATCTTAATTAAATATTAATTGTGACTAATAAAATTTTAATTAAGAATCAATGAACTCAATAACATTTAATTAGAATGCATATATTGTCAATTCAGATACATATATTTTTATTTTTTATTTTTAACGAGGAAAAATCCACAGCCTCATTTAGAGGGTCTTATATATTTTTTCAGTAATATATTTCTAACCATACAAGTAAGTAACTTTGGTAGACACTCTTTCGCCTTGACCTAATTTTTCTCTCTCTTTATGTACTTCATCAAATATCACCCCCTGGGGCACCCGATTTGCGGTGCGGCGGAAAGGACTGGGTTGCGGGGGATCATCAGGCCAGGATCTGCGGCTCGCAACGCGAGCGCGGTTTAATCGCAACGTGGTCGTATGTCACCACGGCCAATCACGCGGTCACGTGCGTGACACGCGAGTGTCGCATACGTCTGCGTTAATTCCAATTTTTAAACTTTTTTTTTATTGATGCACATATTTTGTTTTTTAATTTGAGTTTTTTAAATAGATGATCGTTGGGCTTTTTTTATTTAATTCTCTCATTCTATAAATACTTTTTTTCTCATCACATTTCTAACATCACTCATTTTTTCTTCCAAATTCTTTCATTTTTCTTCCACTTTCTTAAGTTTCTTCACATAACTTTCCTACGGATCCCCATAGATTCAATTAGAATTCATCCAACAATCAATCCGAAGAGAATTCATACTCGAAGGAGGAAGCAATATGAGAGTTGTTAGTTGAGGTCACACTAGTGGTGCAAGAGTACATATAAACGATGACAGCAGCATCGACAATGCCTCATGTACTAAGGACGTACGTGCACCGAGAGCGTGAAAATATCACACAACGCCTCATCGATGATTTATTTTTAATTATGTAATTTTTTTTATTTCAATTATGTAAAAAATTTATTTCAGTGGTATCATCATCGACGGTCCTTGGAAAAATGCGAAGGACACTCGCTCTCATGACTTAGAACGACGGATGGGTGAAATATTTCATGAGCTGGAGACACGATCCAATAGTTTGGAACGCAGGCTAGAACAACGGCATGAGGCATTGAGGTTAAGACCAGAGGCACAATTTGAAGAACTCTCACAGCTGATTCGTGCAATCAGCATTCAAAATACTAGATCTGCTGCAGATTCCTCAGCAGCTGCATCAGGTGCACATGTAGATTCACACCTCAATGGTATCAAGACTAGATGGGGAAAATCAACTTGACTGGAGTTTCCCAAATTCGATGGTGAAGGTTTTGACGGCTGGATCATGCGAGCAGACTATTTCTTCGAAGTAGCCGATGTTCAGATGACATAAAGAGTGAAGATAGCTGCCTTGCATTTAGAAGGCAAGGCCTTACAATGGAAGTGATGCTATATAAGCCTACAAGGTGATGCTGTCTCCGACGATTGAAGTGGGTATATTCAAGCAATTGCATCTCGATTTGGAGTCAAAGCCTTTGAGGATCCCTTATCTGACCTCCGAAACCTCAAACAGGTACTTTCTTTACAAGAATATATGGATTCGTTTGATGCTTTATATCCATGTACTAGAAATAGGGAGGATCAGGCTCTCAGTTTTTTTCCTTATCGGGGTTAGTTGATGAACTTCAAATGCCTGTTAGCTATACTACAGGAATTAACTGTAGCTGCCATTAATAAAAAGCCTAAACCATATATCAATTAAACTTCTTATACTAGCTTACCAAATACAAACAGTAACAACTCGCAATCACCACTTCAAATCTCAAACCTACTACCACACCACCAACCAAAATTACTCCAAATTCATCCATATTACCCTACTGTTAACCCAGGTCCCAGGATCACAAACAAAGAAATGGATGAAAGGAGAGCTAAAGGACTTTGTTTCTGGTGTGAAGAAAAATATACTCCTAATCACGATTGTCCTAAGATACGAGTCTCTGTGATGCAGTTACTAGAAGAAGATAGTAAGATGGCAGAGACTGAGGGAGAAGAAAAAGTATGACTACTGAATTACAGTAATCACTTCATGCTATGTGGGATCTTATGAGTACACAAATAATGAGGATTAAAGGAGAATGTCAAAAAAAGAAGCTTCGGATTTTAGTTGACACATTCAGTACACTCAATTTTTTAAGTGCACATGAGGCAAGTAGACTGCATTGGGTATTAGCCCCTGTTATATCAGCTCATGTGGAGGTGGCTAATGGCCAAACCTTACAGTGCACACACAAATGTAAGAATTTTTAGTGGGAGATGCAAAGTGAAAAGTTCAGCACACAAGGCTACATTATTGACTTAGAACCTTATGATTTAATCTTGGGGTGCAATTGTTGTCCACTTTGGGGGAGATCTCTTGGAATTTCAAAACTCTACAGATGGAATTCAGCTTAGATAATAAAAACTATAGGTTGCAAGGTGAAGTGAGCTAAACTGATTATCACTATATTCAACTCATATGCAGTTACAGGAACCATATGAGCATGATGAAATTAAGATGAGCTCATTAATTTCCGTGAGAGACAGTGGGGCTACATTTTTCTTTTATAATGTGCAGCTTGAACAACTATAGCCAGAATTGGAAGCATTACTGGCTTCATTTTCTGATATTTTCCAAGAGTCTATCTCACTGTCACCTCAAATATCCCATGATCACAAGATTGTACTTAAGGAGGGTGCTTCTCTGGTTAATATCAGACCATATAAATATGCTTCAGTGGAAAAGGATGTTATGGAAAGTATGATCTCTGAGATGCTGCAACCTAGAGTGGTTAGAAACAGATACAGCCCATATGCAAGTCCAGTGGTGTTGGTTAAAAAGAAGGACAATTCTTGGAGGATGTGTATTGATTATAGACTTGAGGTCTGGTTATTGGCAGGTTAGGATAGCTGAGAAAGACAATTCCAAAACTGCCCTTAAGACACATGAAGGGTATTATGAGTTTGTGGTGATGTCCTTCGGGTTAACAAATGCCCCTGCAACTTTTCAAAGCTTCATGAACTCAATTTTTAAACAGTTTCTGAGAAAATTTGTCTTAGTTCTTTTCTTTTCTTTTTGTGACATACTCATATACAGCAGCAGCATGAGTGATCATGTTCAACATTTACATAGAGTATTGTTTCTTATGAGGGAGCACAATTTATTGGCAAAAAGATCTAAGTTCAATTTTGGGTGCAAATAAGTGGAATATCTTGGCCATGTTATATCAGCCAATGGGGCAACTACTGATGCACAGAAAATTGCAGTTGTGGCCAACTGGCCAATTCCCAAAACTGTCAAATAAGTGAGAAGTTTTTTGGGGTTAACTGGTTATTATTGGCAATTTTTGAAAGTTTATGGGATGATAGCCAAACCACTGGTGGATCTAGTAAAGCTTAGCTCCTTCCAATGGACAACAGCAGCACAAGATGCCTTTGATAAACTCAAGGCTGCTATGGTATCAGCACCAGTACTGGCTCTTTCAGACTTTTAAAAGACATTTTTCATAGAAACTGAGGCATCTGGATGTGGTATAGGAGTTGTGCTTATGCAAGAGGGTCACCCTATTGCATATATTAGTAGACCTTTATCACCTAAACACCAGCTGTGATCAGGATATGAACGTGAACTGATTGTTATCCTCTTTGCAGTAAAGAAATAGCACCATTACCTGCAGATAAAGAAGTTCTTTATCCTCTCCGATCATCAATCACTACTTATTGGAGCAAAGACTAACTATACCAACACAGCAAGCTTGGATGGAAAAATTGGTGCAATTTAACTGTTAGATAATGTATAAAAAAATAATATGAAAATGCTGTTGCAGATGTCCTATCTAGAATACCTGAAAAGTTTCTATTAGTGCTTACATCTCTAGTCATTCCATTGGAATTCATTCACAAAATCAAAGCCTAGTGGAATGCAGATTCTAAACTACAACAACTTATTAGTGATATTCAACATAAATATGATGCTCATCTTAAGTTTTCCTTTTTCAATGGTGAGCTTAGAAGGAAATGATGATTGGTTGTGGGCAATGATCAGCAGTTAAGAAAGCAGTTAACTCCTGTGTTTCATGCTTACTCAATGGGAGGTCACTCAAGATCTCTACCTACTTGCAAGAGACTATCTGTTGTAGTGCATTGACCTAAAATGAGCAGGGATATCAAGGAGTTTATTAGGTCTTGTACCATATGTCAAAGGTATAAAGTGGATACCATTGCACCTGCGGGATTACTCCAACCATTGCCAACACCAATATCTCTGTTCACAGGCCTCACTATGGATTTCATTGAGGCCCTACTAAACTCCCAAGGGAAGAATGCTATTTTTGTGGTGGTGGATCGACTGACAAAATTTGCACATTTCATGGCTCTTTCTCATCCATTCACAGCTAAACAAGTGGCTACGGAATTCCTTATTATTGTCTTCAAGCTGCATGGATTACCACACACAATTACAAGTAATGGAGGCTCAATTTTCTTGAGCAATTTTTGGAATGAGTTATTTGCTCTCCGAGGCATCCAATTACAATATTCTACGACCTATCACCCACATACTGACGGCCAAACTGTAGGAAATCTGGAGGGGAGAATAACAAGAAACGAACAAAACAGTAATACGGAATCTCTGAAAGTCGTGTAGACACTTTCGGATCAAATCAATTTAGTTGGTTCACCCAAATATTTGATCGGATAAAATTCAGAGTGTTTCAAGAAAAGTATGTTATGTTCTGTGTTTGAGAAATAAACCAAAAAACCTGTTAAAAAGCGACCAAAAACGAGAAAAAACTGTCACAACTGCTATGCACCCGGCCGGGTGGCACCCTGCCAGAGACACACCCGGCCGTGTGTGACTCTCTGGAGAAGATGTCGCGTTGTACCCGGCCGGGTGGAGTCCTGCCACCGTCTCACCCGCCCGGGTGAGACTCTCTGGACTCCACGCCGTGCGGCACCCGGCCGGGTGGAGTCCTGCCACCATCTCACCCGCCCGGGTGAGACTCTCTGGACTCCACGTCGTGTCTTACCCGGCCGGGTGGACACATGCTACCTTCTCACCTGGCCGGGTAGAAACATCTGGAATCCACGTAGCGTCTCACGCGGCCGGGTGGAGAAAAGCCACATGCTCACCGTCGGGCGAACCCCTAAGATCATAACAAATTCATATAAGCGTGCATTCCGCACCTCCAAACTTATATGATGTATTACTATGACGATATTGGTCAATTCAGTTAATCCAATTACACTAAAATATCCAACACAAACGGAGGTTGTAAATCGTTGTCTTCAATGCTATTTGAGATTTGTCGTAGGCAAGCTTCCACATTCATTAGCACAATTGTTACCCTTGGCTCAATTTTGGTACAATACCACGTACCACTCAAGTATAAAGATGTCTCCATTTGAAGCTTTATACGGCATTCCTCATCCAGTGCATATTCCATACTTCCATCTGATTCCAATGTGGCTGCCGTGGACATGTTTTTGCGTGATAGGGAAGCTAACTTGCAGGTTCTTAAAGCCAATCTCAAATGAGCTGCTGATAGAATGAAGGCTCAAGCTGACACGTTTGCTATTGGAGATTGGGTACTTTTGAAGCTTCAACTTCATAGACAAACATCAGTTCGGAGCAAGCACAACAAATTCGAGCCTAAGTTCTTTGGGCCGTATCAAGTGATTGGTAAGACTGGGATAGTTGCATATAAATTGAAACTGCCTTCCGATGCTCAGCTCTATGATGTATTCCATGTCTCTCAGCTCAAGTCGAGCTCACCATCCCAAGGGCCGATTCATAACATTCCTCCTCCATCTCACATACATGAATGATATCACCAGGCTATCCTGAACGTTGAATGGCTCGACATCATAATTGTGTCGTTGCACAATGGCTTATTCACCGGCAAAAATTTTCCCAGCCGATGCAACGTGGGAATTTGCTGATGAGATCGAAGCGCGTTTTCCAGCCTTCCTTGTGGACAAGGAATCTCACGGGGGAGTATTGTTAGCAGCTAAAGAAGAAGAAGAAAGAGAAGGCGGAAGAAGAAGAGAGAAAAGGCGATGGTAATTATAACTACCCGAAGGAAGAAATGTAATAAACAACTTAAAGAAACGTGTTCTTTAGTTAGGTGGGGTAGTTGCTGAGTCAACAATTCAGTTAGAAAAGGGGCGACGGTTATCGAACAGAATTTCAGAGACTTCTTAGCTAGATTAAAAAGGAGAAATTCAATCTTGAAAATCATCTAAAAATTGTGATTGTGAAATAAGATTGATAACAACCCAAGCTCTTCCGGAGAAGGCTTGGCCAGTGTGTGTAAATTGAAAAAACAAAATGATTAATAAATTCCAATATTATTTTAATGAATATGGATTTATAAATTTCAATAAATGATTATTGAATTCTAAACCTTAATTGATGATTAAGAAATCCTAATGAAAAATTGACTTCGATCGGTGGCAAATTGGGTACACTGAATTATATAATAACATCGTTCATCTAATGGTAGAACGAAGTTATTTCGGCGGCGTACATCGGACAAATATTGCTGAAAGAGGTCGAGGATATGGGATTTTTCACAAATTTATAAGTAATTGTATCGTTGAAATATCTTAAAAAATAATTTCGGGACTGTGAAATCGATGAATGATTATACATATGATTAATTTGGCAATTGTCCTTTGAGCTATTTAAATGTAAATTACTGAATTTGTACTATTTCATACTTTTGCATACTAATTTTAAAATATATTTGTAAATTATTTAATTATTAATTTCTATTAATTTAGCAATTATAGAGGATTCCGATCAATGTTCGTGTTGATAAGAAATTAATGTGGCATGATCGTCAATATATAAAATGACGTCATTTCGTCGGATTTCTTTTCACGTCAAATTTTCGGTTATCCATATCAGTACGGACATTGACCGAAATCATCTATGGTTGCAATATTAAATAAATTTAATAGTTAACTAATTTACAAACAGATACTAAAATTAGTATGCAAAATTAAAAAGTTACAAAATTTCAGTGACTTATCAGCAAATTAACCTTATCCCTTATATGTGTGTAACTAAAATGAAGAGTTTCCCACAAAGAAAAACTAAAAAACTAAAAATGAAGAGTGGCAGTGGATAGTTATGTCGGAAGGATATATGTGACGCTAACGAAAGGAAATGGATGTGATGATTATGAGATTAATACTACAATTAACTAAAAAATTCAAGAAAAAAACCGCTTGATTGAGAAGCAATATAAAAAAAAAATACTAAATAAAAAAGTAGTTAATGATATAATTTGTTACCAATTTATAGATTTCTATACTCGTGAAAAAATATACGTAATACATTAAATCATGATCGCCAATTAATCTAAAAAAAGGTTATCAAATCCGGCGCTTCTTCAATTCTACTGCCTTGTTGCTGCGCACAAGTCGCCGGAAAAGGCCCCACGACGGAATCTTCCTCGAATCTCTCCCATTCCTCGGTGATCACCGTCTTATTAAACTCGGATTCCTCCTCCACATCGGACCGATTCTCGATGATCTGCTCCAATTCCCGTATCCCCTCCTCCGGAATCCGATCGATCACCGGAAACTCCGCGGCGTTGGCGACGCGAATCTCCTTACAGAAGTCGAAGAAATAGGCGAGGTCGTCACCCTGCTGCGTCGCCTTCTGCACCACGCGCAGCGCCATCACCGCATCCGCCTTCCCCGCCGAGTAGATGTTCAGCAGCACCGTCGCGATACCGTGGCAGATCCTGCTGTACACCTCGTAGATCTCCACCACCACCCCGTCCATCACGTCCAGGATCAGCGGCGCGAATGCCACGCTCGCCGCCGGCTTGATCCCGACGAGTAGGTCGATTAAGCCCTGGAGCTTCTGCAGGATCAGCAGCTCCTGCCGCATCAGGAAACCCTCGCATTCGCGCTGCTTCTCCTCGGCATATGCATAGAGCTGGTACATCGTTGCCGATTTCTGATCGAGGAAGGCGTAATAGGAGCGGACGAAGGCGTCGAAAGGGGAGTTGACGGCGGCGCGGGGGCCGCGGAAGGCGGAGAGGTCGAAGGGGAGGCGTCCGATGGTCCGGAGGGCGGGGGCGGGGCAGTTGAGAAGGGCGTGGGTGAGGATGAGACCCTTGAGGGCGACAGGCCAGCTGCGGGTTTTCTCCATGCGGGCGGAGAGGGAGCGGAGGATGGGCTTGAGGTTGGAGGGGGAGAGGCGGAGCCACTCGCGGACGCGGTCGACGTTGCGGCGGTCGGAGGGGGAGGTGTCGTGGTGGGAGGTGGCGCGGATGACGGCCTTGTCGATCTCGGGGTTGCGGAGGGCAGTGCGGCGGGAGAGGCTCGCCTGCCAGAGGCTGCTCTGGTCCTTAAGAGCGTCCGAGGCTCGCTTCCATAGCCTCATTTTCCGCTGCGGTGGCGGTGGCGGTGGCGCGCGGCCTGCCAGATTTTTTTTATTTTAATTAGATTTGGGTGAGGTGTTGTTGGGATTCTGATGCTGTTTACATCTTTGTTTGAGTTGTTTGTTTGTGTCTGGTTTGTCTTTTTTTAGTTTGCAAATTGTAAATGGAGATGGAGAGGTGTACGCGTTTTGCGGTTGGGGAGCCGTCTTTGGACTTGGTGGAAGTCATGGAATTTGTTAATCGATGGACATCATCCAACTATCGAAGACCGTGCGCCATCACTGGCACTGCCATATATATATATGGTTCCATTAAGGTGATATCGCCATTTTATATTTATTATAACCAAAACTAAATCCGAACTGCATTACTGAAAAATGGATTCTCCAGGTTGATGCAGTAATTTTAAATATTTATAATAGAGTACCTTATATATCTTTTGGTAAAATTTAATTACCATCAAGTGTCCCTCTTTCCCTCTCACGCAATTTGTCCATTTTCTCTTTCATTAAATATCTTAGAACTTTAAATAAATATAGCTCTTTCGATTTAAATTATTTTTCCACACACCATGTATCAAATTAAAAGTAATTTTATGAGGATTTAAACGAAATTCTAATTGCATATGTTCAGATGAAAAAATTTGCACGAAAAAATAGAATATGTAAGTATCTTGGCATACTTTCAGCACATTTATTCTATTAGAGTATGATTCATTGTTGTGCTGGAGTATATTTCGAATTTTAGATCAGCGTACTTTCAGCACATATTTATTTTGTTGTAGTATGATTCATTATCGTGCTAAAGTATTATTCATTGTTGTGTGGAAGTATAGTTAATTATTGTGTTGAAATATAATTCATTATTGCACTGAAGTATGTTTCTAGTTTTAAATACATGGCAAATCTAAAATTCCATAAATACAGCATCACCACGTGTCATAAATCTTAACCGTCTAAAATTCTAATCAAATGATTGTGATTTTGTCTTAGTTATGATATAAGGAATAGAAATAAATATAATCATATATGGCAAAAACTTGTATACGCGCGCTTACGGTGCGCGCCTCTTTTTTTTTTAATTTTTTCGCTATTTATTAATATATATAAAAATGTGTTCAGCTACTATCAAAATGAAGGTGTAGCCTAATGGTAGCAACCATGCGTAAGGAAGTAAAGGTAGAGGGATCGAATTCCATGTGCAACAACATTTCGGTTTTCTCGTTTTACTTCTGTTTATTTTTGTTTCTTTTCGGGGGGTTTTTTTTTTTTTTTTTTTCCGTTTTTTTCTTGTTGCTTTTTTCCATTTTTTCTTTTTTCTTTGTTTTTTTCTTTTTTTCAAGTGATATATATATATATATATATATATATATATATATATATATGAATATAATTAGAATGTGAATTTTTAAATTTAATTCTTATATGAATTTAATTGAGTTTAAATGTATAATAAATTTAGTTTGCTATGAATT
>JAYDZE010013831.1:0-10220 GCA_034509125.1 Monilaria moniliformis
CTGAAACACGATCTACACCATTCATTCAGCAATCTTGCGGATCAGATTCAGTCTTAGTTAAGCATATAAGTGTTGGTTTGACTTTAGAGCTACCCTATATATATATATATTCAAATAAAAATTTCATTTTATTGTTAGAACGAAGAACCATTTTCAATCATTCAATCGTGAATATCTATGGTGGATGTATCTCATTGCTGGATGAATGCAACACAAATTATTTGAATCCCATGAAAAGTGAAATTTTATTTAACTTTATTTTCTTAGAATACAATTAATTTTATTGTTAATGTTGTGATTTCATACGTTAGTACAGTGTTTTTTTAGTTCTCACAATAAAAATAATTTTCACGTTCAGCACTGTTAATTAACCTAATCATGCAATGCTTTTCGACAATAAAATGATCAAAGTGTCAACGTTGGAGCTAAATTACTAATTAGGGGTTCGGTCAAACAATTAAACATGCTTAATTAAGTTAACACATAAAAGAGATAGTTAATCTAGTTGTCTTTAGTGAATAGTTACTGACAGCAATACTAGTTGTCGTTAGTTTAGGGTATTAATAACTTCCTCTGGCACGTGCAAATATATAATTACAAAATATAACTAAGTAATTGACAACTTTGGGCAGTACTAGTTGTCCTTTAGTACTATCTATGATTAAATTCAAAAGTAGTGATAAATTTATATAATTGTATATATATAATTGGGATAACTTTATTATTTTCATAATTTTCAAAAATTAAAAAAATTATCCATTTTAATTGAATATTTATTTTACTTAATCACTATCCATATTAATTAAGGAAAAGATTATGATGAATCTTTCCTTAATATAAAAACACTTATTTTCATAAATTAAATTAAATAATTTCACATAGTGGTTTATTTTTGGAATTGAAGGAAACAATTCAATGGGAAAAAACGTAAAACAAAATAAAAAATTAGTAGTGCTAGTTCTTAATCCCTAAGACTATATGACTTAATTTTATATATGGTAAGTATTAATTCAATTTTTAAAATGATAATATGTAAATTAAATTTTTAATATAAACAATATATCATAATCTATATTTTTATTATATTATGTTATTATGAGTAATATATCATAATCTATATTTTTACTATAGGGGGTTTACTGGATTATTCATTATTACTATATTATATTAGAGTAGTGAATTAACATGACTGATAAAAAGGACCAATGCAGAAAAAAGTAAAAAATAAAAGATTGAGAAAAACAAATTAATTTATTTATTTTTAAAATTTTCAAAATAGTTATAATAAGACAATTATGAATATCTTCTTATTATTGTAAGAAATATAAAACATATATCTCCAAAAGTTAGACATGTTTATTGTTTCCAAAAAAATTTAATGCAAATATGTTAATTAATAATTATAGTGGCATATTTTTAAGATGAAAATAATGATATGTTTCCTAAAACAATATGTAGGAATGACTAATTAGTCATAGAATAATATTATTAATAATATAATTGATTTAAAAAAAAAACTGATCTAATATGATTCAAAATTAAAAGATAGAAGAGTTTCATTCTACATATATTTGTAAAGTTACCGATAAAAGTTAATAATTTAATTTTGAAGGAAGATGCGTAATGGTCAAACATCCTGTCATTTCTAATTAAAATAGTGCTTGGATTTTCTTTCCTAAAACCAAACAGTTTGATTAATTATGCATTTTCAGTATGGAAATTGGGTTACATTCATGTTCAGTTACCCCTCTCTCTCTCTCTTCATTTACTATTTGCAAGTTTTCCATAAAGTTTGAGTAGTTGTATGCACGTCTGTGCAATTCTTTTAATTAGAAATTTATAAATTAGAATGCCATAGAAATTAATTTGATGTCGATGGTAATTTATGTAGTGGATCGAACTCTATTTAATTACTATTTATAATAATACCTTCCGAAAACATTTTGTCTTTTTTTTTAATAACTTTATCCCAAATCCAATCCTAGAGTAGAATTTGATACTATTTCAGTGTACGTAGACCTTGTTTATCCAAATATCGTTATGAATAAAATTTTGTGTTCTGTCACACAGTTCATGAATTAACGTGACAACATGTAAATCTAAACACAGTAAGTGTTGTACAGTTTATCGAGCAACTCGTAGATAAAGTGGATTTTAGATAAGAATCTTGTACAATTAATTAAATGCGCTGTAGTCTTATAACCACAAATTTCTACGGCGTACATATATAACTTTTTATCCTTGTCAAAATTAATGGAAGAATGCATTCGAAGGGACAATTCTTATGATGAATATCTGAACAAAAAAGTGATGAATCTGTGGTACTGTTGCTCCTCTTTCCCACTCACTGCCACTCATTCTTCGAAGCTTATGATTACAAAATTATATATATAAATAAATAATATATATATGCACATACACAGACACACAATTGACATGTACATATATTTAATTGGATTATATAAATCACGTAGAGATTGGAAGGCTTAATATGTGAAAACAAGATTTTCCATTTCTATATCTTCCAATAACCCTGAAAATCTGTGTCCCAATCTCTCTCATTAGATACACCCGAGGACAATTCTTCATCCCATTTTAGGGCACACATTCAAATGAGTTAATTTACGTGTAATTTTTTATTATTATATCACAGAAAAGTAGTTATGAAAATCGCTCTTGGTTAACATTTTTGAACTAGAAACTGAAGATTAAAAAATTACAAAATTGTGGTTTATGAAATAACCAACTCTTCGTGATTGATTTTTATGCTAAAGTTGACAAATATAAGCAAAAACAATTATTAATTCCATCATATCAAAAACGAGCCTTAGCTAACAATTATTAAATAAAACCAAAACAAACTAACATGAAAGAACAATACACAAATTATATGCCAAAGGGACAAAATTTTATCACTATATATAGCCACATATTGAAGCACAAATATTAATAGGTATGTGTAGAAACAGTAGAATCCTAAAAACCCTAAGCCAGGAAAAACAATCAACCTATGAATGAGTAATTCAGAACCAACAAACTATTCCTCATTTCCAGACACCATAATACCACTGTACAAAGTCAATATTAAATCACAGAAAAATCACCAAACCACTTAAATTTCGAAACAAGATTGGGTACTTACGCTGATAGTAATAGACATTAAATTAAATGATTGCATATTATTGCAGCATTAACTTTCATATATAATTATATATACATACAGGAGTGATATGGTAGTATATGCTAAAAACTATCTGTGAGCACCATTGTAATCTACCTCAGCATTTTTTTCATTATTAATTTCATTTTTTCTTGTAATTTCTAAATTACAACTAGGATTGTATATGTATGTATTGGAAATTATATTCGCATGAAATCCGTACGAGAATGGTACATATTCTTATAAACTTTCCCTCTATGATTATCCCCTCAGTGAGATCAAAGGATCAGAATTAAATTAAAGGAAAATGATAAATGTACATAATTGTACGTACATAATACTCATAAATTTTAAATTGAATTGAATTAATTTTATTTAAATTGATTTTATTACTAATTATAATTTTTTTTTACTAAATTATCCTTATTATATTTTCAAAGATATGAATGAAAAATTGGTTTGATAGGTCATTAAAACAAAGCCACAAAATTGATTTGGAGATAAATATGTAGATATCCAATTAAAAAGTTAATCTTTTCTTAGGTTTGCAGATATCTAATTTGAAAAGGTTAATTTTTTCTTAAATTATTGCAAAATGGTAAACATATAACATATTAATTTATTTTAAATTAATTAATATTTATAAACTAATTTAAATGTAAAATATATAAAATAGCTCATTATGTATATACATTTTATGTATGTTTATCACTATTCTAAATTAAAATAGGCCAAATAAAGTCGAATTATAGAATAATCCTCTTTAGAAAAAGATGGCCCCTAAGTTTTGCCAATTAATTTATGTACATGTTAAAGTTCTAATCATACTATACAAAAAAAGAAGACATGATTAATTTAATTTGGCATAAAGCTTGATTGATTGCCATCCCCTCCCCCCCACGTCAAGTTACTTTGCAAAGGAACATATTTAAATTCTTGGATCCCTTTCCTTTTAAAGTTATTTCTAAAATTTGTTGCACATTCCATAAAAGGAGATTTTTTAAATGAACGAAACCGGAAAGTCGTATTATAAATTGATGTATAGTAGGGTATGAGATAGAATGCACTAGAACAACTAAAATACTATATAATTTCTTAGGGTATTTTTTTTGTTGATTCTTCGAGTTGAATAGAATCTATGCACGATGACATCTTAACCAATTGTATAGTTGAGGTTTCTAATTAATTTTTCTTATGAATTAGTACTAAGTATATATTCTCTATGTGTAATTTAGGTAAGAGGGAATCATTCTTTTACTTTGGCTAGTGTGATGTCTCTTTAACATATAAAGAGTTAACTTAATTAAATAAGTATTTTATTATAATCATAATTGCTTTCTGCTTAAGGTCGCCATCATCAAAAAAATTTAGAAGATGCCCACCAATTAATCTTTACGCCGCTTAGAAATTCAAAAAGCATGTTAAGGGTCCAAGAATCTTTATGTTCAATGTCTTCAACATGACACATGCGCCTAGAATGTTTTTAAATTATTATCAACATATTACTATTAGGCGTGACATATTAAAAACCCAATTTTCTTATTAGTATTTAACGAGAAGAATATAAAAATTTTCATGTCGAAATTATTCATAAATCATATGAACATGAAGAGCAGTCTAGGCATCATGTCCTAAACAAAAAGTATATATAGTCAATAAACTATCCATATATAAACACAATAATCACAAGAAGACATGTTCCATGAAACACACACACACACACACCACAAAACACAACCTTTACACATAAAAATCACAGAACAACTCTTCATCGGAAACAGAAAAAAGGATTAATATATATCTAGTTAGGCAGACTCCAACTAACTAAGAGATTAATTTGCTTTTATTTGTCTTAATGTATATTTAAAGTATTAAGGGATATGCATGAACCAGCAAAAAGGGGATATATACAAATTCCCCTTTCCTCGATCAATTTCTTAAATATAGCACAACTCATTAACATTGGGGTTTAATTAAAATCAAATAAATCTTTATAGAAATAAGAAGTGAAAAAATTATTTCTAACTTCTCATCATCATAATCACCACCACCACCTCTCCATAGGTAAAAACATCCCAATTTTTTTCAAGATTTTTGAGTGAGGCCTATGCCTTTTAGAAGAACTGTGAACTAGTAGAGGTAAATGCGCAGAAAGAGCTAGGATATGGAGAGGGGGTTGTACCAGTAGCTGCAGCACTAGTACTATTAAGAAAATGAGGCTGCTGCAAGAACCCAATCGCAGCAGAAGAGCTCCCTCCGGTGACATAGTTTCCGGTGCCCTCCGGTTCCGACGGCCCTTGATCATACAATAGACCGGTAAATAGATGCCCGGCGATGTTCACCGTCGTCTGGTACGCGTATTCGTCCACCACATTGTCCATCGAGCTCACCCGAACGCATCGGAATATAGCCGGAAAGCAAACCTCGCCGGGAAAATCCCCTTCTTCTAACCCTAATTTACCAAAAAATTAAAAATTCCAAAAAATAAATTAATTAAATGTTCCAATCAAGTTATTTATGCAGCCAGGTTATAAACTAGCTAGCTAGCTAGGAGCTAGTTTTAACACACTATATATCATGTAAATTTACATACATGTATTGATCATATATCTCTATATAGTACATAGCCTCTTGGAAAAGGAAAAAAAAAAAGGTAGTTTTGATGATTCAGCAGAAGAAATTATTTATGATCGTCACCTAGGAGAAAATAAGGGAAATTGAAAAGAAAAGAGGGGGATTGAAGAAATTCAAAAAATAAAAATGATGTATCAAAAAAAAATTCACTGTGTTCTAGCATAGCCTGTGTGGGTGGGGCTAGGGTTTGTGGGTTTTACTACAGTGTGACGCTACACAGCAAGATTTTCGGATGCACTTGTTTTTTTATCAATAGTAAAACACGTACTGTGATGCAAAATGTTCATACCCAAAATCATCACTTTTTCACTTAATTTCTAGTGCGTGTTTTCGTCTGCTCTCCACGGATCTGCCAAATCTTGTGCACTGTGTGTCAAGCAGTCAAGGAAAAAAAAAAGCACAATCTCACTCCTCTCTCTGTCTCTATATATCTCTAGGAGTGGGTCTTGTAACTTACCTAAAGCTGCTTGATTTTCGCGGTATCTTTTAGGGTTTGGGCCGTGGTCGACGGAGGCGGAAATCTGGTGGTGGTGCTGCATCACATTGTGGCGGGGGCGGCGCTGGGCCACTGGAACCCACGTGCTCTTCACGTGGGTGGGGCACTGAAGGCCGCGGCTCTTGCAGCAAGTTCGACACCGCGAATGCTCGCAGTCTTTTTTGGCTTGATTCCCGCAGTCTTGGCACCTGCTGCTCGAAGACGAAGACGAGCTATTTATCACGCCTATCTCTTCTCTTCTCATCATGAAAAGGCAAACAAAAAAAGTTTTAGAGAGAGAGAGGGGGGGGAAAAGGAAGAGAGAAGAACAAAATAATGGGCTTTTTCTTTTCGTTTCTTTTCTTGCTACGGTAGTATTGGGAGAAATGGGTTTCTTTTTCTTGATCTGTAGCTTCTGATCATCTCACAAAAGAAATGGAAAAGGGGGTGAAAATGAAAAGGGTTTCTGGCTTTCCTGAGACAATAAATGATCGAAGAAAAAAATAGGGCTTCTTTTCAGGTTGGAGTTTGAGATACAACTTTATATTTAGCTTTTTCTTGTTAGCTCTTCTTCTTCTTCTTCTCTTCTTGGTGAGTTGAGTTCACTGCTACTTTGTTTTTTGGGGGGGTGGGGTGTGGGGGGTAGCTTTGAAGAAATTTTTTTATTTTTTATTTTTTAATATATTTTTGCTCTATCTGGGGCAACTTTTGGAAATAGCTTGAGATTTATTTTTATGCAAGGATCTCGTTAAATTCTGTCTACGGAAACGACTGCTACAGTGATTAATGAGATTCCGACATTTTACTACTACGCAGCAAACAGTGACTCCAATTTAGAAAGAAAGTGGACAACTGTGCATACATAAAAGAAGAAAGGAAGGCTTCTTACCGCACAAAAAAAAATAGCTAGCGTTAATAATAAGAAAGTCCTGCACATAGATATCACATGATGTAACGTTGAGGGTTTTCATTATTATTAATTAGGGTTAATTGCGTATAGTGATATTATTTCTACTATTTAAATCCTGCCATTAAAAACGTGATCACTTGTTCAATTAGAAAAAGATTTGTGACGTAAGATGCACGTCCAACTAAATTAGGGTTCATCAATTTTCAATTACAAGTTATTAATACCTAGTTATGATTTATTAATCATATATAATTATGCTTTAGTTAGAATGGATGTTTCTGAGTATCTCTTACAATTTGGATTCCAACATTGATCTAAGTTAAGAAAAATAAAAGCCGGTGTGGCTACTAGAAAAGTACTTGTGAACTAGTCGGTCGATCATCTTAAACAATTTGTTACAGCCTTTTAAGTGCACAGCTAGTTCGTGTGAATTTTTTCGGCAACCATGACAATTATACTGAAATTAAAATTATATTGTAAATGATACATATTGTACATGTCAAATTTTTAGTAAAATTATAAATTGTTGTAAATCAAAAAATAAGTAAGTTATTATATTCAATTAGCATTTACCATTTAGTTATTTGAAATATAAATAAATTAAATGATCTTGAAGTATTACTGGAAATTGTGATCATAGACAATACATGTAATGTAATACTACCACTTTTGCACATTTTCTTGTTTACAAGAAATTTTTTAAAAATTACAATATTAGGTGTGATTAAAGCTAATGTGGCTGCCGAAAAAATACATGTAGATTAGCTGGGCTACTGCCTTAAACGACATTGTTGTAACTTTTTCAAATGTACAGCTAGTTCACGTGTAATTTTAATTTAGTAACGTCAACTTTAATTCAACGAGAAGTAAATTTATTTTGTAAAGTTCACAAATTGTGAATGTCATGTCATGTTGTGTTGTAAACTGAAAAAAGTGGAGCAACCCTTATTGCTATCGCTAATTATTTAATGTGAGTAAATTAAACGATCGCGAAGTATTGGTAGAAATTGTATTTGACGATTAATACATTAATATAGGTGGGCGTCGAAACTAATTAGTTTCGAATACACATTTTTTATATATATGTAGGAAAAATAATTATTTATCTATAAGTCGGCGTGTATGTTAATATAACAGTACTGTTAAGTTGGTAAATTTAATAATTGATTTAAAATTATTGTTGAATGTACGTGATAAATAGGTATCTCCGCATTGGATATGCCCTATTTACGTGTACATGGATATATATGCAATCATGACCCCTTTTTACATATGTATATATCTGATAAATTATTTCTTTTAATGATTTTAATTTTTTGGTAATTTATTGGGTGCCTAAAATCCATAGTACGTAGTAGGAATTAAAGTTGGAAGTTGGAGGTTGGAACAATAAAAAAGGGTACATATTCATGAAAAGGGATATTTCTGTTTTAATCATCTTCGATGTTAGGAATGAGGTAGTACAAAACTTATGAACGTGAAACAACTTAGTTCTATTGAGAACAAAAGTACTTGTAAAAATTGGACGAAATAATTAAAATGAAGCTATATAAAATTAAGTTCAATATTATGCATTTATAAATGAAAATATATAAGTTAGAGATAATTGATTCCTAATTTGTACAAGTATCATATCGATTAACACTTCTCATTGGTTTTAAAGATGAATTTACCGATGCATGCTAAGAAAGTATTTGGAATACTTTCCTAATTTTTTCATGATACATCCGTTTTAAGTCATCAAAATTATAGATAGAGGGAGTATTTAATTAATGAAATTTCCACCAAAATTTTGGTGATAATTAAATCGATATCTATCGATTAATTTCAAGCGAATTAATACAGAAAATGTATAAAATAATGGTGATTTGTTTTGTAAATATTGCAGAAATATCCAAAATATCGAGAAAAAAGTCAATGTTTAACGATATCATAATTACGTTCATAAAAACCGATTAGAATATAAAGGATAGGGCTAATATTGACAAAATGGGAATATATTTAGGGCTGCCGGAAAACATTAATTTTCAATGAATACCTTTTTAGAAGATTTTTCTATAAATGTATATATATTACATGTGTGTCAATAGACAAAATATCCCTTAACTATTCTTGAATTTCTCGAAATAAAAAACCCTAAGAAAAAAAATAAAAATTGGGTCCCTAATACAGTTGCAAACAATATCTCAATAAATATACAGTAGCAAACAAATAAATAAATACAATCGACTGTGCGCGCACGACAAACAAGGAAAAAAAGGAAAGGGATATCAGGATGATCGGAGGAGTTATCCGAATAGAAACTCCGGATCCGACGACTGAGTCAGTAATAGGCGTAATAATAATTCAAAGATAATGTAATTTTATGTATTTGTATGTAGGAGAGAGACGAATACGATACATTGATGAGCCGATGGTAGTATCGTCATTTCACCGAAACATATATGAATGTGGCGTCTGTGTGAGTTTGTTTAGCCGTTTCGCATATCAACTACTCATGTATTTGACACAAACCACTGTGTATTATAGTGAAATACACACTTGAAAGCACACATCCTCCTAGAGCTAATCTTATTAGTCTTAAGGAAGTGCTTGATATGATTGAGTGCAATGAGCGAGAATAGAATGAAAATGTTTGATATGAAGAAAATGAGGTATTTGGTATAATGAAATAAACCTTGATTCCATTCATTCTCGTTCCATTTCATCATACCAAGCATCTCCTAAGTCTCTTGTAGACATCTGATTCCCAGTATACTTAGGTTGTATTCTAGTTATAAAATTAAAGTAGTGGATTCAATTCGACATAGTCACAGCCATGTAGATGAATTTAGTACCGCAGATTTACCAATACACCCTATGTTACGAGAGCCGCTGGTGTCTAACTCGACTGTCTTCTAGATGTGAGTTTGACTCAACTTATCATGGATATAGGCCATATTTGGCTCAAAATGGTATGTCATAACCAGGGGCGGATCCAGAGATTGTTAATGGGGTGGGCTAAAAAGTAAATTTTTCGACGCATTAAAATTCAACATATA
>JAYDZE010013842.1:0-10220 GCA_034509125.1 Monilaria moniliformis
CAGTACCGAGGATGTTGAATTCCTTAGCACACGCATCAACGCGTATGGTCTCGCCTTGCAATTCAGTAAGTTGGACTATCGGCTAAACCCTAGGAAGGGTGTGGATTTATTTCTAAAAGGATCAGTAGGAACGAAGAGAATAGTGGATAGTGATTCTATTTCAACTGAGGTCAATAATCAAAACGGTATCAACAACTCGCTTCAAATCAAATTCGAAGCAAACATATCGGGGTTCATTCCGGTAGGTAAAGGTTTCGCAGTTCACATCAACAACAAAACAGGTCTTGTTGAAAACGAAACACTTTTTACAAACGAGCTTTTCAGGATTGGAGGTCTGAATACCGTGCGAGGATTTGATGAACAAGCCATTTTTGCCTCATTCTACTCCATTGGTACTCTTGAACTTAGGTATATTCTAGAACAGAATTCCTACCTATACCTCTTCGGGCAATCAGGCTACTATGAGAACAAAAGTTTCTCTCTTGCCTTGGTTGATCACTATCAACCTTCATCTTTTGGTGCTGGAATATCGTTCGAGACCGGAGCTGGCATCTTCTCATTAAACTATGCACTTGGAAATGAGACTGGTAGATTCCTTTTGCGGTCCGGAAAAGTGCATTTCGGTTTTGTCAATTTTTTCTGAGGCTTTATCTTTGTATCATGTCCAGGGCTGCCATGCTCGCTACCATTGCGGTATTTCTATTCACTGCTTGTAGCAAATCCAAGAAATTGTCTTCCAATAGGAAGGGTCGGGGTCAATACACCCCTCCCAGCGCTCTTGTATCCAAAACTCAACCAGATGATAGAGATCGCGCGGAAGTGGAGGAAGAAGAGCAGTACACTATTGCCTCTATGTCGAAGTTCTTACGTGAGTACGTAGAACTGAAATATGGCAAGAAACATGATTTCGAACAGTACGTTTTTGTTTCTGTGAAATACCAGAACATGTATTTAATAGAGGATGATATCATCCTCAAGAAGTACAAAGTGTCGACCGCCAAGAAAGGTGTTGGAAATGCCAACGGGAGTGAGAAAACACCAATTGGACTCCATAGGATCAGCAAGAAGATCGGAAAGGGTGTACCTGTTGGTGGGCGCTTTGTTTCGAGAAGATACACTGGACAGAAAGCCAAAATTTACAAAGACGACACCAAGTCTAAGACAGACGACATCACCACTCGAATTTTATGGTTGGAGGGTCTTGAAGATGGCCTGAACAAGGGAAAAAATATTGACTCTCGTGATCGCTACATCTACATTCATGGCACTTCGGAAGAAGGATTGATCGGTACTCCTCAATCTCACGGCTGCATTCGCATGAAAAATGCGGATGTAAAGGAACTTTTCGCCATTGTAGATGAAGGAACTCCTGTACTGATCCTTCATTATTAGCACCCATTATTGTTACTTTTAGTTCGTGGAAGCGCTTTGGCTGATCTTAGCAGTAATTGTTGGTGTCGCAATCGGTGGATTTGCAGCATGGAAATACGCGCAATTGAAATTTTCTCAGCCCAATAACGCGCGCTCTGAAGAAGACCTTAACGAAATAATTTCGCTTAAAGAGGAAGCTGCTAGAAAGCAGCAGGAATTGGACGGTCTGAACAAAGAATTGCAACGCATAAAGGATGAGCAGGAAGATCAGTACAAAACCATGCTGGTTCAATTTGAAAACCTTGCTACAAAGGTAATCGACTCCAAGAGCAAGAAATTCACAGAGCAGAACAAAGAAAACATCGACACCATCCTTAGTCCTTTGAAGGAGAAAATGGAGAAGTTCGAGAAGGCCGTTCAAGAAACAAACAAGCAGCATCATGGAAGACATGAAGCCCTGAAGGAGCAACTAGGCCAACTTTCAGAACTGAACCAGCAGATGAGCACAGACGCACAAAATCTGGTTAAAGCGCTCAAGGGAGATTCCAAGAAACAAGGAAACTGGGGCGAAGTTATTCTTGAAAGAATACTGGAGAGCAGTGGACTACAGAAGGGACGTGAGTATGATATGCAACAAAGCTCTACTGATGATGAAGGGAAAAGACTTCAACCTGACGTTGTCATTAGTCTGCCTGATGACAAGAAATTAATTGTAGACAGCAAGGTGAGTCTTGTTGCCTTTGAAAGAATGAGTTCAGCTGAGACTGAAGAAGAACAAGCTGACGAGCTCAAGCAATTCGTTCTTTCTGTTAAAACGCACATCAAAGACCTACACGAAAAACACTACCACAATCTTTACAAGGATAGATCGTTGGATTTCGTATTGATGTTTATACCTATCGAACCAGCGTTCAGTATTGCCTTGAAAGAGGACCAGGAATTGTATGGATTTGCTTACGACAAGAATATCATATTGGTAAGTCCAACCACATTGCTGGCAACGCTTCGAACTATTGCGAACATTTGGAAAAATGAGTACCAAAATCGGAATGTGTTGGAAATTGCTGATCAGGCTGGAAAGTTGTATGATAAATTTGAAGGATTCACCAAAGACTTAATCAAACTTGGCGACCAGATGAATACTACGAAGACCACGTATGATAGCGCCATGAAGAAGTTATCTACTGGAACTGGTAATTTGGTTAAACGTGCGGAAGACATTAAAAAACTTGGTGCAAGAACATCTAAGTCACTTGATGAACGATTGGTTCGAAGAGCAGAAGATGAAAAAGAACAAGATGAAGCAGATACAGAAGATTAGTATTGCTCTCTTGGCATTGTTTCTTTTGGGTTGTTCCAACTCCAAGAACCGCTCTAGTGACTACTCACTGCTGTATTTGGATGATCCGTCTTTAGTCCACCCAGAATATTTGGTATATCATTCTAGCGATACCGAAACTGAAGTGCATTTCCGAATTAAAAGCAGTGAGGTCCTCTATGGTAAATTACCCGGAGACAGTGCATATACCGCGAACCTCAGGTTGACGTATCGACTTTTCTCTGATTATGCGAACCGCATGATTGCTGACTCCGGTAAAGTAAATCTGCGAGAGGTTGGTAAACCGAAAGTACCTAGTTACTTAATGGGCAAGATGAAGATGAATGCACCTTCAGGCAGTAACTATGTGCTGGAAGTAATGCTCAACGATCTGAACAGGGATTTACATAATCGTTCGATTCTTACCGTGAAGAAAACCAAGAAGGCGGACCGACAATATTTCTTGGTTTCTGATGCGGATGGAGTACCGGTCTTTAATTACCACATCAAAGCAGGTCAATCGTACAATATCAAAACCAATTTAGATCCGTCTTACCTGCAGATAAGGGGGTATCACAGAGAAACGCCTCTTCCTCCTCCACCCTTTTCTGTTGAACAAGCAAAACCTCAGCCCTATAAAGCTGACCACACAGAAATATTGACCACCAGTTTAAAAGATTTCTCCTTTACAGCAGCTGGAAATGGTGTGTACCATATTGTTCCTGATTCTACCGTACGTGATGGTCTAACGTTATTCGCATTCAGTGGCAGTTTCCCATCGGTAAAGACAACAGATGAGATGATTACCGCAGTGCGATACATTACCTCCAAAAACGAATTCAAGAACATCGACAATTCCTCAGATCGGAAATATGCGTTTGAACGTTTCTGGTTATCAGTAACAAACAATCCAGAAAGGGCGAAGCTTGCTATCAAGGAATACTATTCCCGCGTACAGAACTGCAACAAATTTTTCTCCTCACATGTAGAAGGCTGGAAAAGTGATCGCGGGTTAATCTACATTGTATATGGACCACCAAATGTAATTCACAAGAAGGATGATGCGGAAAGCTGGATATACGGTGAAGAAGGCAACATGCTGTCTGTAAACTTCACCTTCTTCAGGGTTGATAATCCGTTTTCAGACAATGATTATGTATTGAGCCGCTCTCCATTATTGAAAAACAGTTGGTACCGAGCGGTTGACACCTGGAGACAAGGAAGGGTATTCTAATGAAACAACAGATCATATACGGGACACGCGCCATCATCGAAGCTATCGATGCTGGTACGGCTATTGAGCGCATTATGATTCAACGTGATGCGAGTAATGAACTTCTTACAACACTTCGAAAGAAGATCAAAACCAATAGAATTTCAGTCGCCAACGTTCCTGCACAGCGTTTACATAAATGGAAAGACAAGAACCACCAAGGAACGATTGCTTTCGTAAGTCTAGTCCCTTTCGTGGAATTATCAGACGCTATTCAACAAGCTTATGAAAGAGGTGAAGACCCGTTGATTCTTTTGCTGGATGGGGTAACTGATGTGCGCAACTTTGGAGCCATCTGTCGAAGTGCAGAATGCATGGGTTCACACGGAATTGTTGTTCCGATGAAAGGAACTGCTATGATCAATGATGATGCTGTTAAGTCCTCAGCTGGGGCGTTGCACCACGTGAATATCTGCAAGGAGTCCAATCTTTCAGAAGCAATTAAGTTCATGAAGTCTTCGGGAATAAAGGTCTTCGGTCTAACCGAGAAGACCGATCAACATATACAGGATCATGATTTAACGGGCCCTATTTGTCTAATTGCTGGATCCGAAGAAGATGGTATTTCTGACAAGATCATGAACCAGTGTAATGGGTTACTTAGACTCCCAATGACTGGCCAAATAGAATCCCTGAACGTTTCAGTAGCTACCGGTATTGGCCTGTATGAAGTTACGCGTCAGCGTATGCAATCTTCTTAATTTCTGAAATCGAAGTCCTCTGAATCTTGCTATCAACCCAGGCAAGTAAATCAAAGTACTTATTGGTTGCCTTCTCGTACGGATCTTTGAACGCTTCCTCCAATTCTACGCGGAACGCTGCATATATTTCTGAATCTCCCGTGCGTCCTTTGTCTTTGATCAGCTTCTTCAGGTACTTGATAATTAAGGTCTCCACTTTGTAGTTACGCTGATTCTTCTTCATGAACCTTTGTGTGGATGCGATTTCATATTCAAGTAAATCGTAATTGTTCAGTTCTAAATGTATCAGCAGGTTGACCAATCTTGCGAAGGTGTACACATCCTGACGGAGGTTCGCACTGCTTTCATTCAATACCTGATTAATCCAGTATAAAGCTTTCTTGTAATCACCAGCTGCAAATTCATTGCAAGCAAAGTTGTAAAGGAATATCGTGCGTTCCTCCATATTGATTTTGTCTCTATATCCTTCTAATCCGGCATAGATATCATCAATCATATCATTGGCTTTCTCATATTCACCCTGATATTCGTACGCAAGTAGCTTACCCATACTAACGTAGGTAAATACGGCAATTTGAACGTCAACTGATTTAAAATTTGGCTGCTTAGATAATGATTCCATTTTCTCAATAAGTCCAAAACACTCTCCTAGCTCGTGCTTCGCCAATTTCAGCTTCATTAAGCTATTAAGTGCCTTCAAGTATCGTTTTGGAAGCTCTTTAATGATCAATGGATTTGCTTCAAACACTTTAATCACCTTCTTGAAATTCACTTCAGAATCAATCTGATCATTTCGTGTTGTGGCACAGAGCGCTTTGATGTAGTAACAAGCAGTAGTTGCTTTAGTGGATATAGCTGTGTTCTTTCCTTTGATCAGGTGGTAATTTTCAATCTCTTCTACCATCTTCAATTCATCGGTATTCCTGGTATAGCCACCTCTGCGGAATACATAGTTGATCTTAGAATACAGCATTTGGTATTCCGCAATGTTTCTCAACTTATTGATACATTCCTCCTCTTCAGCTATCAGCTCGTTAAGGTCCTTATCGAAATTACCCGACAGGTACTCCTCTTCCACCATCATCTTTTCCCAATACAGAATATCAAGTAAGTAATAGTACTTCTCGTACTTGTGCGCTAGTTTTTTGGCCCTCTTAATGAACTTAGAACATTCTTTGTACAACGCTTTGCCGTAGAGAATTTCAATATTTTTCAACTGTTCATGCAGCTGTGCCGCGGCAGACCTATCTGCATGAAACGCCCTGAGACTTTTTAAAATAAGGTTGTACAGATGGCTTTTCTCACTTGGCAAGTGCTTAATAAAAGTAGTCCCTTTGAACAGCTTTTTAATTTCATCCTCACTGTACTCATCCTGTGCTTCGATTGCATCAAACAATTTGATGTAATTCTTAGAGCCTTTCTGCAATGTAGATGTTAGCTTGAAGTATCGCTTCTCGGATTTGGTAAGCGATTTGATCAGCTGGAAAAGCTCTGTTGATGGGGTCATACAGCGTTGATTTTACCTAAATTTATGTATTCGCAATCAGTTAATCAAGTATAGGAATTCAATAATACATAACATAACACACTACGAATCAAACGATTATTATCAAAAATGACCGAAAATTGGCGTAAGAGAGTTATTCATGGTTTAAAAGCTACCGTAGCTGTATTAATACTGCTCGTTGGCGGTTTATTTGCTACCGTTCGTGCCCAAAGTTTTGAATGTGGGAATTATGGAATGCAATCCAAAGGAGATCAAATTCTTAGCAGCAAAGCAACAAGTGATACTATTGATATATTGCATTACAACATTCACATGGACTTCACTCAATTTGCAGCTAAGAACCTGGTAGCAAATTGTGAAGTAACATTTCGAACCAAACAACCTGGTGTTGGGATCCTTCCGCTGGACCTATTGAAAATGAATGTTGATTCAGTCAAGCAAGGCACCAGTCTGCTAACATTCAACCATGATGATACCTTATTGGTTATCAACTTACCCGCAGCAATGAACCAAGGAGACACTGCTGCAGTTAAAGTCTTCTATCAGGGCACCCCGATCACCGATGCTTCGGGCTGGGGAGGGTTTTATTATTCCGGGAACTACGCCTATAACCTTGGTGTTGGTTTTCAAGCAGACCCTCATAGCTACGGACGTGTGTGGCACCCATGTCTAGACAACTTCGTTGAGAAGGCAACCTATGAGTTTGGTGTTGTTACAGATGGCGGAAGGCAGGCACATTGTAATGGAACTTTGGTGTTGGACTCTGTTATTTCAAATGATACCATTTATAGAAAATGGGTATTGAGAGATCCCATATCCTCTTATCTGGCATGTGTTGCGGTTGCAGATTATACAACTGTATTCCAACAACACGCAGGTCTTCTAGGGCAAATTCCAATTGAGCTTGCTGCTCGTGCAAGCGATACTACCAACGTGAAGAACAGTTTTGTCAATCTGGGCAAAGCTATTGACGCCTTCGAAAAATGGTACGGACATCATCGATTTGAGAAAGTTGGATATTCTATGGTGCCGTTCAACGCTGGAGCTATGGAACATGCCACCAATATTGCTTATCCGAGGTCAGCCGCGAATGGTGGACTCGGAAGCGAAACGTTGATGGCTCACGAGCTTGCTCACCATTGGTGGGGAGACAATGCAACGTGCGAAGACGCGAAAGAAATGTGGATCAATGAGGGATGGGCTAATTATTCAGAATACCTGTTCACAGAAGAGGTGTACGGAAAGGCGCAATCCAACAGTGATATGAGATCTACATTCCTATCAGTGATTCAAAACGCACACTTCCAAGAAGACTCCTTTCAAGCGATTGCTAACATACCACATGACTATACTTACGGTAGACACACATATGACAAGGGGGGGTGCGTAGTTCATAACTTGCGAACATACCTAGGTGATTCACTGTTCACGGTTGCATGTCATGCGATTATGGATACGTTTCAGTTTGACAATGTGTCCAGCACACAGATGATGAACACCATGTCTGCTGCCACAGGATACAATCTACAGGATTTCTTCAATGGATGGGTTTTTGCTGGAGGCTATCCTGCATTCGGAATTGACTCTATGACCGTTGTTGGGTCTGCAGGACCGTGGACTGTTACCGTTTATATCAAGCAAAAGATTAAAGGGGCTCCTGCGTTGTTTAACAATGTGCCGATGACCATTAGTTTAAAGGATTACCAATGGAATCAACAAGATGAGAAAGTGGTAATCAATGGCGCTACTAGCGCATTCACTTTCACTTGTCCTTGGATGCCTGAAATGGCACAACTTAATGAGGATATTGGATTAAACCATGGTATGACACACGATACATGGAAGATTAGAAATACGGGTACGTTGAATGGAATTCAATCTAAATGTCGTGTCTTGTCCACTTCAATTGTTGACAGCATTCAGATGCGTGTTGAACATTACTGGGCAGCACCTGACCCGATCATTAGCAATCCTAAGGGATATAAATTGTCAGTCAATCACTATTGGAGACTCCTGGGGGACATGTCCAAAATCACAGGCGGAATAAGGTTCACTTTTAACGGGACCAGCAGTAATGGATATCTGGATGAGGACCTGGTGAAAAACACTGAAGACAGCATTATTCTATTATACAGAAAAGATGCAGGTCAAGATTGGACTGAATTCCAGTATTACAGTCGAAATCATTTAGGAAGCAGCTCGAACCAGAATGGATTTCTTGAAACGGATTCGCTAATTGCCGGAGAGTACTGCTTTGCTAATGGGCCATCCAACATTGTTTCCAACAAGCGAGCTACACCTTCATTAGAAACTCAGATTTACCCTAACCCAACAGAAGGTCTCATCAACATTAAAGTATCAAAGACAATCGTTGATCGCAATGGTAGGTACGAGGTATTTGACCTGCAAGGCAAAATGGTAGCAGATGGAAGGTTATTGGAAACTACCTCAGTTAGCATAGATGAATTCCCATCTGGGACCTACATAATAGTAATCAAGGATGCTGTCCGAAAATACTGTACCGAGAAAATCGTGAAAAAATAAAGGCGGTCAATAGACCGCCCTCAATGGTTTTAGATAGGTTTAGTTACGCCCATCTATAGGCACATACTGTCTTTCATTCGCACCAACATAAATCTGTCTTGGCCTGCCAATTGGATCTCCTGCCTCAATCATTTCTTTCCACTGTGCAATCCAACCGGGAAGACGGCCTAACGCGAACATTACCGTAAACATCTCAGTAGGTATCCCTAACGCTCTGTAAATAATTCCTGAATAGAAATCCACATTTGGATACAATCCTCTTGCTACGAAATACTCATCGTTCAATGCTACTTCTTCAAGTTGCTTCGCGATATCAAGAACTGGATCGTTGATACCAAGATCGTTTAACACATCATCAGCTGCCTTTTTGATAATCTTCGCACGTGGGTCGAAATTTTTATACACCCTGTGTCCGAAGCCCATCAATCTGAAGGCGTCATTTTTATCTTTTGCCTTGTCTACCCATTTCTGAAGATCACCACCGTCTTCTTTGATCGCTTCAAGCATCTCAATTACGGCCTGGTTAGCACCACCGTGCAGTGGTCCCCAAAGCGCAGATACTCCACCCGCTATAGCTGTATACAAATTGGCCTGAGAAGACCCCACTAGTCTTACAGAAGAGGTAGAACAGTTTTGTTCGTGATCAGCATGAAGAATTAATAGTTTATTCAATGCATCCACCACAACAGGATTTGCCTCATACTCTTCCGTTGGCATTGCAAACATCATGTGCAGAAAATTCTGGCAATAGTCCAACGAATTCTGTGGATAAATAAAAGGGTGACGCATCGCATTTTTATAAGACCAGGCAGCCAGTGTTGGCAACTTTGCGATCAATCTATGAATCGTCAGGTCAATCGCCTGATAATCTCTATTCGGGTTTTGTGACTCTGGATAGAAAGTAGAAAGTGTTGACAATGAAGCCGCAAGGATTCCCATTGGGTGTGCCTTTGCAGGATACGCCTCAAAGAACAATTTCATTTCTTCATGAACCAACGTGTGGTGTGTAATACTTTCCTTGAAAGCGGTATAAGCTTCTGCTGTTGGAAGCTCACCGTAAATCAGCAAGTAGGCAACTTCAAGAAATTCTGCTTGATCTGCCAACTGCTCAATTGGATAACCTCTATAACGAAGAATTCCATTCTCTCCGTCAAGATATGTGATAGCGCTCTTCGTAGCCCCAGTATTCTTATATCCCGAATCCAGCGTAACATACCCAGTTGCTGCTCTAAGCTTCGTGATATCAATTGCTTTCTCGTTTTCTGTCCCAACTACAATCGGTAAATCATATGTTTGACCATCAATGATCAATTGAGCGATATCTGCCATTTTCTCTGTTTCTATTTTATCAGTGGTTAACAATTGATTCTTAGGTTTTTCCCGTTCTCACGAATATAAGGTTAGGCGAAGATTTTATCAAGCTCTAGCCTGCAAAAGGGAAGATATTTCCACCATACATGGCAGCACTTCCTAATTCTTCTTCAATTCTCAGCAACTGATTATATT
>JAYDZE010013853.1:0-10219 GCA_034509125.1 Monilaria moniliformis
CTGCAAGGTTTTATTTTGAGGATCAACCGATTAATTAGGTACGATATCGATGGGGTGTATTGGCATTCTGGAATTAATATTCTAATCATAAAAAATTAATAATTCTGTATCATTTCAACTGATCAATTTTAATTTATGCGATGCTTTATATGTAATACAATTATTCTGTTCATTCTTTAAAATTCATCAGTTGAAATGATGCAAAATTATTGATTTTTCATAACCTGAGAAGCCTAGCTACGTGAAGAAGACTGTGTTCGTAAAAGTTAAGTAAAAAATAAATTAAATAACACCCTTAAATTAAATAAAAATTAATATTTTTTATATTTTCAGAATATTACAAAAATACGAAATCACAAAGGTTTACAGAGAGAATAGTAGGTCAACTTCATTATCTTCTTCAACTAATCTATCGATATTCTTATTAACTAATGCTTTTGCTTTTGATATTCCGCAATATGCGCGCCATGTTCTTACATTGATAATACAATTATTTAATCGTATAGAAGTTAGCATCAATTAAAGCAAACGCTGCAAGCTAACCGGAGAATTAATATTCTAATCATAAAAAATTAATAATTCTGTATCATTTCAACTGATGAGTTTTAATTAGGTATGTCAATCAGGCCAATTCGTTTGGATTCGGGTTGTTAAGCTATTCAGTTGCGGGTCATTCGGGTTGTACTTTTTCCGGGTTAAAAATTCTTAATCATAATCCTACATTATCAGATTTCGGGCTAACCCATCAGGTCAATCAGGCTAATTTTTTTATGATTATTTTAAATTAATATATCAATTTTGATAATTGTATATTTGCAATAAAGAAATACATCAATAAATGAACATTATTTCAATTCAAAACTAATATATAGTTTTTAGACTAGTAAGAAAATACCTTTTTCTTAATAAATTATTATTTTTTTAAAAATTTAAATCTAAATATTTTATATTAAATGTTATAGTAAAATATAGAAAAGTGAAATGACGAATATAATCTTCGAATATTGAATCAAAATGCATTTTTCACATACTTTTGAAAAAAGTCTTATTATACAAACTTTCAAAATTTGAAAAAATAATAAATTAATAAAGTTTGAAAACTAAATACGAGAACTCGCTAATTTACGGGTCGACCCTATGAGTTCGGGCTATTTTCGGGCCAACCCTATCGAATTGCGGGCTATTCGGTTTAGAGTCATGCGGGTTGAGATTTTTTTCGAATTGAGATTTTTTAACTCTAACCCTATCAAATTGTCAGGATAATTGGGTCAATTCACGAATTTCAGAATAAATTAACCTCCCTTAATTATACGTAATACAATTATTGCATCATTTAAACTGACGAATTTTAAAGAATGAACAAGTGGGCGTTGATTAAAATTTGACTCTATGCCCATTGTTCTTCAATCTCTTGGCCCAATAAGAGTCCAAAAGATATGAAGCAAATATGGGCCCAGAGTGACATCAAAATCCACAAAATATAGATACCGACCAAATCGATAGATGCCCTTTTGGAAATTAAATAAACAAAACATACCCACGTAACAAATGAATAAGATCTAGCCATTATATTCCCATAATACCCTTAAATTAAATAAAAATTATATATTTTCAGAAATTTAAAAAATATATATAAAAAGCATTAATTTGTAAATGGAGCATTCGTTCTCACTGAATCCACCGAACCAATTTTTATTAAGAATATTACGACAGAATGTAAAAATAAACTTTATTGTCAGTTATACCAAGATGTACTTGCTCCGATAAACATAACTAGTTGTTGCTCCTACATCCTTGACGAGATTACTTATGAATGCTACATGTGTGTACTCGTTTGCCATATTATAGACAACACAAGTTTTAATAAAGTAGTTGGTAGTGTGTGATCGAGTAAGGGCCATACTTTGAATGTGTGGTAATATTATGAGTTGTGTGAATTCTACTACTATAAATGAAAAGTAACAAATTTATTGTGTATGGACAGAAAATAAAGTTATGGTAAATTTTTCATGGATGAAAGAATATTTATTGGTAAATAGATAAATATTATGATTTTAATTCTACATAATTTAATATGAATGTATCATTTTCAATAATTATTTATTAACTAATAAAAACTAACTTGAATGGTGAAATACTCTCAAAAAATCAATAAGTGCTCACGAATAATTAGGGAAAATAGAAAAGGAATAATAAATGTTTAACCAAGACATAGGGTTCGCAAATTCATGTGTGTCTATTTAAATAATAATAATAATAATAATAATAATAATAATAATAATAACAACAACAACAACAACAATGGCAGGTTATATACGAATCCAAAACGATATAGTAGAACTTTATAATATCCATTATTGATTTAGCCCAATTGCTGTTCTGGCCCATTCAGCCCACGAGACATTTGATTTAACCCAAAATTAGCAAATTACGTGCAACTTTCCAAATTAAATTTTAATATTATTTAAATTCTTGATTTTGTATTTACACCCCCTCCCTTTCCTTTACGATTTCAAGATCCAGAAATTATTCTTGAAAATCCCTAAATTCCAACACCTTCTATATATCACATCTTGAAAGAAGAAGGCCCTTCAACTTTTACACACTTCAAAGGAAAATCTTTTTGTTTTTCATAATTTTTTAATCTTCAATATATCTTATTATTCTACTATTTAGGTACTTTTTATTATTAACTTTTTCCAATTAAACTAATACATTTGGGCTGATCTTCAGCATTGTAAGCCGCTTCTACAATGCGACTCTCCCAAAAATCTTCTTCTTCGGTGTAGAATAGCCTTCAAGAAATTCTTGCAGGGAAGTAATGAACTAACTATTGTGACAGAATGTAGGAATAAACTTTATAATCAGTTATGCCAAGATATACTTGCTCCGGTAAACATAACTGGTTGTTGCTCCTACATTCTTGGCAAGATTTCTAAGGATTGCTACACGCATGTATTCCTTCCCCAAGTTGCTGGTCTGCACCTTTGCGACGATAAACAAGTTGGTACAAGGGGTGAATATATTTGGAGTAGTTGCTATTTTGGTGGGAATTACTAGGACTAGGACGTTCCTTCGAGTACATCAAATGGTGTGACAAACGAGAGGTCATGGAGTCAAAAAATTTAAATAGACGAACCATCATCACTCATAATTTAAATTCAGATACATAATCTTTGAGTCCTATACCTAACTAAACGAGTCAAATATAGTCTCTAATTTTTATCAAATTCTAAATAAAATTTTAAACATTGATAATGAAATAAATTTTTGTTTCGAAGGAAATTTAAACCTGGATTTTGTTATTGGAAATTAGACACCCATGTCTTCCCTTTTAAATTTTGCAGAAAATTATTGGCAGAATATTTGTGCAGTTCTGTTGGGAGATTAGAGTTCAAATTTTGCCAATGTAAGAATGACTTAAAAAAGTTTACTCCCACTGTTCATGACTTCTTTATCACAATTTTCTTTTAAGTTGTCTACTAATTTTAGATTAGAATCATTAAGTACATCAAATATATGAATCACCCACCTTTACACTATAATTTAGACTCTTAAATAATTGTGCCAAAAATCATACCAAGTTAAATGGGATGGAAGGAGTATTTATTAAGAAAATGGGGTGCCACAATAAGTAAAATGATTCAGATTCACCATATTATTATTATTATTAAAGACAATGAATTAAATTAAACTAACAAGTAATGAAATTACTAAAAATTTATTTCCCAACTTTCCATAATAATAATATAGAAATTTGGGACGTTGTACAAGTCAAGAGAAGCTAAGAACCCAGCGCTCGCAATGGTTTGTAGGTTTCGTTAGTTTTTTTTTTTTTTAGATTACAAGTGATCTAGATGATAATAGTTAAAGCACTATACCGCACGTAGGCATAACAACTACACTACACGTAGCAAGTAGGTAAGATCTATAGAGTAATTTCAACAAAAATATATAAAATTACTCTTTTCGTAGTGATTTAAAAATTGAGCAACCTTCCTCACAAAAAAATAAAAATATAAGCGATCGAGCAACCAATATTCTTCTATGATGGGCCAGTGTTGGTCGTATCTCAAATGAAGAGTGAAAGAGAATCGGTTAGAAATTGGTGATGTTTTTCAGAGGTGACTTTTTTTGAAACACAAAGGGTATCTATTTCGAATGATAACGAGATATTGATAAAATATAGAATTTGGTAATTGAATAATAAGATGGTCAAACAATCTAAAAATTAATCAATTTGTTAAAAAAATTATGTGTTAGTTTAAATTATTTGTATCAATCCATCCTATCATATAAAGTAAACACTAATTGATTCCAAATCTACTTAACCAGTTAATTATGCTAATTAATCAACAGCAGTCTTGTTTATCACAGCCATTTCATCACTGTTCGATGAGAATTATCATGAAAACATATAATTTTTTGGTTGTATTATTTAGTTTTCAATTCTCATCACTGTTCGATGAGAATTATTATGCTATAGGTTATATTGTTTTGTTAGAAATTTTATAAAGTGAGGACTATCATTAAGGGTAAATAATCCTAATGATATAGTAATCAAAAGTTGGGAGAACTCTACTTGTACATATTATTTCTGAGCTGTTACCTCAGAAATTCTTCATCTATATTGATCAGATGAATTTGAAGGTCTCCATTGCCGAGTTCCTCTTGCTCCTCCTTTATTCTTTCAGCTGAATCCACCGCAGAAGCAATATAGCAACGCAATTGATTGAAGCGTTGGTATATCTCCGATGCTTGAAGGAATCTCCCTCAACCTTTTTACAAAGTGAAGCTTAAGGTTCTCAAGGCGTGGAAAGTGGGTGTTGTCTGTGATCCAGCACTCTACATCACAATTCTCAATTAGTAACAACTTGAGATTCAAGAATTGGTCTTCAGATGTTGCCCACTCAGACCCACTGAATGAATTCTGTTTGAGATGGAGAATTTGAAGAAGGGGCAACGAACCTATTTTTGTCGCCATGTCTTCCCAAGGGAGATAGGTTTCTCTTAATACCAACTCCTTGAGGGAATACGGGAAGCTCACTTCTCGCACCAAATGGGAATGTTGTTTAGAACAACCAAGCCCAAGATCTTCAAGTTTGTGGAGGCAACAAAGATTGTTGAGGCGGTAATCATCTTCTTCTCTTGAGGTGTCTTCATAATATAACTTCAATGTTCTGATATTGCGGATTCTATTAAGCACCCCCTCACCAATTTTGAGGTTGCTCACTTTATAAAGTGTCTGTAGGTTTTCCAACACCATATCCTCTTCCTCACTGAGAGGATCGGGCAGGCAATATGAATCATCAGGTGCCCCCCAATAGGTTACGACATGCCTAAGTCGAGGCATCTTCCAAATATCGAAAACGTAATCATTACCAATACTCGATAAAACCAGTGTCTGCAAATTCCAGAGAAAAGAGACCGAAGAAGGAAGTCTGGGTAATGGATGCTCCATAACATTGACAACAAAAAGAAGACGCAAGTTAACTAGCCCAAGAAAAATCTCCTTATAATAATCATCACTCTCTTCTTCTTCAGAGTGTATGTAGAACCAAGATATCCTCAACAATCTAAAATTATATAATAAACTCTTTGGACATTTCCCTAAAAATGACCGGACAAGTGACGCGGATTCCAGAGATTCAAGGAGTGGAGTTGGATATTCCCATAACATGCTTTGAATACGGCGTTGAGAAGATATGGCGTGCGGGATGCTCGGCTCTCCCAACACACATAAAAACTTCAATTTTCGAGCTTCTCTCAAGCATACATCCCTCAACTGATCATGCATTTTCAATGATTTTACTTTCCCACAATGCCTGCGCTTTTCAACTATAACCAGATTTCTATAAACAAGTTCTTCTATACTCTTCTGCTACCTCTTCCAAACTTTTCCCATTAACTGGTTTTACAAATCCCTCAGCAACCAATAATAGGATGAGTCCAGTGATTGGAATCTCTTCATCTTCACCTGAAGCTCCCATACAGAGAAACATAGTTTTAAGCGAAGTGGCAAATTAGTATAACTCATGTATAATACTTGCAAGCAACTCTCGTTATCCTCCAAATTCACAATTGAACTTAAATTTTTTTGAATAAATCCCCAATTTTCTTTTGTTCGTTCAGACTTAGATAAGAGTCCCCCTATCACTGCAACTGACAACGGAAGTCCTTTACAATCTTTCACAATCTTCTTTCCAACGTCCTCTAGCACAAGAGGGCAACTTTCTTCCCCAAACACAGTTTTGGAAAATAGATTCCAACTAGCATACTCATCCAAAAATTTCATATCAAGACCATTCGCGTAGTTAAAATGAGAAGCCAAGTTTGATAGCCTTGTAGTCACTACTAGTCTACTCCCATTTCTATTATCCGGGAAGAATCTCCTAACTCCATCCCATGCCTCAATATTCCACATATCATCCATCACAATAAAATACCTCCTTCCCATCAAATATTTGTGCAAATGAAATCCTAATTCATCTTCACTCAAATCACACCCATTCCCCTCGCCTAGTCGATCAAGAACTTGTCTAAGAATTTCTCGTGCGTTGTACTCTTGAGAAATTGTAGACCACGCACAAACATTAAAATGTTGCTGGACAAGTGGACTTACATATATATTTCGAGCAAGAGTGGTCTTGCCTATCCCACCCATTCCAACGATCGGGATAATTTGGCGATCGAGTCCTCCTCCAGTGATCTTGTCCAGCATCTTATCCAAGACATCATCAAAGCCAACCATGGTAACGTTCTGAACAGCGGAAGTAGATATAGACGAGCCTGCAGCATCAGAACTCACAGACTTTATGATGTTCGGTTGATCTTTGACCACCATCTTCTCTTCAATCTCAATCTAGATCAAATTCATTTCTTCTATCACCTTCTGCAGACCTGTTCATACCTAAGGCTTCAGGCTAACTTGAAAACCAAAATCATGATTTTGCATATAAGGCTTCATGCTAACCTTTTTTATGTGCTGTGTGTTTTTTTCCAACAAGAGTACATTAATTAAATCCAATAAAAGAGTTTATTTTTGGTAGTAACTTCAACAAGACCTTGATAGAATTCAACCGAGCTGATCTTTTCGCCTTGATTTCTGGATCGAGCAAGAATCTGATCCACGATATACGACTCGATCACATCTTCGGTCGCGTAAGCTGCTTCTGCTATGCGACTCTCCCAAAAATCTTCTTCATCGGTGTAGCCACCGTGGGAAGAATAGCCTTCAAGAAATTTTTGCAGGAAAGTAATTACTTCAGAGAGATTCAACATGTTTTTGGTCGATGGAAATAGGAGGGAGAGGATGACTTTAAAGTTGATCTATAATATTCAAAACAGAAACTAGAGCTCCATAGGCAGCCATTTCGATCGGTCCAGATTTTTTTTCACTCAAATCACAAAGTTGTGCAGAGAGAATTAGTAGGTCAACTTGATTATGTTCTTCAAGTAATAGTATCAATATTCACATTAAATAATACTTTGGGTTATTATATTCCGCAACTTGCGAGCGATATTCTTACATTACTCGAAATTAAACACTTGATCGTTTGTCTTCATCCCAAGAGTCTTGGTCTCCACAGTTGTTTATTTTGCTGCGGCATTGATGAAAACGAAATATTTGTTAAAGAAAGAAACGAAAAACTAGTTTCTCATGAATTATTGTAGCTGGAGTTTTTCCATTGGACAATCATATTGTTTTTCCAAATTCTGTTTTTATGAGATTTGAGATTACTGAATATTACTTACTGGGGCAAGTTGAGAATATAAATATCTTTTATAGTAAGAATGTAATTGCACAACAAGATCTGAAATTATGAACATCTGAAATGGACTTTGTTTTCCGAATTTAAATTATATTTTGATATTTGATTTATTTATACAAAAACCAAAAAATATCCTTAATAAGTAAAATCTGTTATTTTCTAATCAACACAAACCGGCGTTGGAAATTTGTGCCTTGTGAAATTTCAAGACTCTGCTCTCGAAAAAAGAAAAAGAAACTCTGTTTCTCAGCTTCTCTCAAGCACAATTCTCTCAACAAGTCGTGTATTCTCAAGGAAGGCCGACTGTGATTCTCTGCTCTTTGTAAAGCGAATCAGCAGAAATCCAAGAATTCCTGCGTATCTGAAGATGCTGAACTCCTATCTTCTCAATAATCTCCCTCACCTCTTTCTCGATCAAATCCATCTCTTCAATCGCTTTCTGCAGATCATGATACAGCAGAACAGAGCTGGTTTCTTAGCCATCGGCCGTGGGTCGAGCAAGAATCCGATCCACTACATGCGATTCGATCGCGTCTTCCGCCACATTTGCTGCATCTGAAATTCGACTCTCTAGGTAAGCTGCTTCCTTGCTTTCGATATGAGAATGTTCATCGAGAAAATTTTGCAAGGAGACAACTTTCTTGGCGAAAGATTCGACTTGTTTATGATTGAGAGAAATTGGAGGGTGAGGATGTTTCTTGATTTGTTTGATACCTAGAGCTGCATAAGCTGCCGCCATGTCCGAGGTCTGTTGTTTTCTCTCTAATTGGGAACATTTGTTCATCTGTTGAAGTTGCAGAGCAAATCCAACAACAATTTGTGCAAATATATACAGCAAGAAGTTGCAAGAAAATGGGAAAACTAGTAATTGAATATTGTGCCCTTTTAAATTTGCTTTTTGACTTGGTTGACTCGTAATAATTTCGTTCTTATTTCGGTCTTCAATATAGAATTAAAATTTCACTCTTATTTATATTCTATTTTGATAATTTGTGAATCTCAAACCATGTAAACTCAAATTCTGCATTTTGTAGGCCTTATATTACCTTTAATTTATAACAAGGTGGAACATGTTACTAAGCAGGAATAAATAAGAATGAAAAATCGAAGCATATATTCGAATCAGTTTGGGTGGGATTTATTGTAGGGCAAATTGCAAAGAAGAAGACAATCTCATTTCATTCTACTCAGTCAAACCAAATTAGCGAAGTTCACACATCACACCTTCTTATATAGCTAATTATATCTCTCTTCCGTGTAGCACAACGTATGCACACAACATAGTAACATGATGCACATTCCAATCCACAATAGTTATACACTTTCCTAGAACAAAGGTCACATCTTCTCTTGATAGTGACACAATTGAATGTGAGAGGGTGATTAGGGTGAATCTCATCCAACACAAACCGGCGCCCAAATTTGATGTTTCTGAACCAACCAGATGCAGTCCTGAGGCAATCAAGGTGGAAAGAAAGGTCACATTGGCGACAGTGATACATGCTCTTCTTGGGATTCAATTCCACTTCACATAAATCACAAATAAAGTCGGAGGGATGGTCGAGAGAGGCATCAGATGACAACACCAGTGGGTGGCTATCCCACTCAGGCCTTGTTATGCTCGCAGGCAGCATAGCATATTTCAAGTCCAATTCAAAATCGCAATCGTCGTTGTTGCAGCAATATGCAATTTTCTTCGTGTCAGATCCACGGCCATTGCGAATCTTCATTTTGCCACCTTCTGATGGTATCCTATTCAAGACTAGCCGTTTGTGATGTGTGTGAGATACATGTCTAATACTAGTTGGTAGAGATGCACACTTGACATCTATCTTCATCTTGCACCCTTCACACTCGTACACCGTTCCATTTGTGGTATAACCACAAAGCTCACACCTACACAACCTTGAATCCATATCTTTAAATCTTGAGCTTGTATAGAGTGTGAATTCATGGTTTTTATCATGTATTTTTGGGCATTCACCATACAGATCAGGAGAAGATGACGATGAGAATGTTTTGGGTAAATGGTAGCAAATGGAGTGGACGAAATATTTGCAAGGAGCGCACTGGTAATATGGAGGAGAAGATATGGGTGTTACACACACATCACATATCTTCAATTCATCATTTGTTGCTTCGTCTTCATCTTCCTCATGCATGATTTTGTTGTCATCATGGGGCTCTGCAACCAAACTCAAAGGATGTTTGTGATAATTGAATAGAAATGAGAAACTTGCGGTGGTCTGCGGCATATTCACAGTTGTCGGCATATCTTTAACATCAGGGATCTTGTTGAGACCGTTTTCTCTCATCACAAAAGGTGTGATTAACTCCTTGGACATGTCATGTGCATATAGTGGGAACTCAATCAGGTTAGTATCATCCTCTTCTCTGAAATCAACAATAACAATTTAAAAGTATTGTATGTAAAAATCAAATTAAAT
>JAYDZE010013864.1:0-10218 GCA_034509125.1 Monilaria moniliformis
ATTTTTTTTCCAGTCAAGCTTATTTCTTCTTCTTTCTTCTTTGTTCAGTTCGTTTTACACATAACACGCCCCGATTCATGGGGCGCGCGCCCCGTCGCCCCGCGCCCCGGAATCTTGCCTAATCGCCCCGGTGCGCCCCGCGCCCCTAACAACACTGTTCTCGAGTGTGATGTTTCATGTGGCCTTGACATATAAAGCATAACCCTTTAGCTTTGACTTGTTAGTAATCTGATTGATATAATACTACTCCCTCCGTCCCAATAAGCATGACTCATTTCTTTTGGGCATGGGTATTTCGGAGAGTTAAAGTTTGGGGTAAAGGTGTGTGAGTAATAAATATTATTAAAGGTGTGTGTGTCATAAAGGTGTTCCAAAAAGAAACAGGCAAAGGACGGCCCAAAAAGGAAAACATGCCATGATTATTTGGACGGAGGGAGTATTGTTTACTCCGTCCCTTTAATGTGCTGGTAATTGAAATTACTTTCAGAGAACAAGTTTGGTAGCCAATGAGATTGGAACCTAAACCAAACTTGTCATGAGGAGTAGAAACAAAATATGGCATAATTTGCTAATTACGTCCTCTTGGGAGTCAAATGTCAATGCCACACTTGCGGGAGCCCTAAACCAAAACTGGATGACAACCTCTTTGAGCCTTTGAGGACAAGAATTCAGCACGATCTGCAGTTTACTCTCAATTTCCAAGGCTAAATGCATATCACCTCTGGTTTGAATACAAATCTCCTGATATTTCTACTATCCAGACATTGATCATCAAAAAGCTCACTACATATGCTTTTACCGTACTTGATTGGTGTGTCAGCACGAGAGTTTCAAAAAGGATTCATCCAATTGGATTCCCACATAACAATGCAACAATCCAGTGGATAATTGAGACCATGACATTCTAGAAATAGGCCATTACTAGTAGACCAATGGAGAGAGACACTTCTTCCATGAAAACCAAAGCCATTTCCACCTTGAGATGATCCTGACTCGGATAACTCCACTTTGTTGCAGAGTGATTGGCGGATTCTATTCTGGGCAATAGAAGGGGAGCCCACATCCTCTGCAGTAGAACAATCTTTAGGACCCTAGTTCAGTCACGGCTTATATCAGCATTGTCACCAACTCTGCTTTGTCGTTAGAGGTCAACAAACAATTTTAAGTAACAGAAGGGGAGTCAGTGTCCACTATACCTCAACGGTCGTTATTCTTTTTCCTTAACAAAATAAAAAATTTAGGAACGAGTTACAATTTATTCAACTTCTCTGATTTGTCAAGATTCTCATGTATAAAAGGCTTTCATACCTAGACTGTTGCTTTGCTAGTTTTACCCAGACTGCATTATATTCCTGCATGAAAGTTAGCCATCTAAATGACTGTCATTGCAGTTAGGAAATACAACGAACACGAACTACAGTCCTTAGGGTATAGCCTGACCTAAGCAAAAAAATCCTATCAAATCACTTGACAACCTTAATTAGGATGTGGGTGTTCGACACCTAGGTTTTGCAATATATTCTTTTCAATCTACATGCACTATCACTATGTGATGTTTCATCACCATCTTCCATATACAGCTGTTAACAACCCAGTCACAAATCAAGACTGATTCTGGAAATCACAGAATACATTTTCTCCTAATTAGTGAAGCCATATCTGTACTTGTGTGACCTTTAATATTCTAGAGATTATAATTTGTACAACTCTGACTGTTTACAGACTAACTAAAAATTAGACTAAACGACATGTGATCTCACAGGCAAATGGTACTTTTTCCTGTAGTCATGTGAACCGTACAGGGTCATCTAAGTTTCTTCTGTATCGGCTAAAATGAAAAGATAAACACGACGTTAATTCTCATTTTGCTGATGAATGGTGGCGAGGGAACTGAAACACCCCCTAAATTCACTGGATTCACTATGGGACTCAGAATATGGACCATAATCTCAAAGTCTTTTGGGGACAGATGATGCCGATAATTCATTAATGGAACTTCATGCAGAATTAACTGAGTTCATTCCCCATTTCCTGAACAATGCCTCTTTGACACCTTGAAAACCTAAATTAACAAATCTGGGAAAATTTTACATAATATCAAATAAGAAGTTGATGATGATAACCCTTATGACATTGATTTGGCTATTAATGATTATAATGATCGTGACATGTATCGGACATGATAACTTTCCATTTGTATATACTAGTCATTTGGTCTCTAGAAATATGCCATTGACTTGAATCCATCATTGCCTTTGGTAGATTTAGTTATCCACATAGGATTGTTTGATGTATCTTTAGGCTAACCTTGGATTTATACCAGAGCTACAAAAATAACATTACATTTTCTGCAGGTGGGCATTGTATCCTCCTGGAAGAGTTCCTTTAGGAGTGACAATGCATGTAAATGAGGATGACGGTGATGTCGATATCGAGAGTCCATCTTCTTTGCAGGTAGTGTTCTGTATAAAATTCTGCATCATTTAATTTTCCTCTCCCGCCCAGCATTTGATGCATTTTCTAAACAATGGTTCCATAAATATGTTATTCTCGTAGTGGTGGCTGGATTTCTATCCCCTGCTTGCTGACTCTGACAAGCCGATAGAGTGCACCCAACATCCTGGAGAGACAATATATGTCCCAAGTGGTTGGTGGCACTGTGTGCTAAATTTGGAGACAACTATTGCAGTCACACAAAATTTTGTTAACTCCAAAAACTTTGAATTTGTGTGTTTGGACATGGCTCCTGGCTACCGTCATAAAGGCGTCTGCCGTGCAGGGTTACTTGCTCTTGATGACAGTAGCTTTGTGAATGTTGAAAATAATTCCCTGTGTACTGGAAATGGTTCAAGCTACTTTGACCTCAACATGAGAGAGAAGAGGGTAAGGATAGAGGAGGGGTGCTCTGAGAATTGTACAAATCGCATGTCTATGAGTGATGGGTTTGGTGGTGATTTAGAATACTCTTATGACATAAGTTTCTTGACTATGTTTCTGGATTATGAGAGGGATCACTACAATTCTATGTGGAGCTCTGGAAACTGCATAGGGCAGCGAGAAATGCGAGATTGGTTATGGAAGCTCTGGGTCCGAAAGCCAGGACTTAGAGATCTAATATGGAAGGTATCACTTTTTCTGTTTCAGTTACTCATGGTCTGATGAGCTGTCTTTTAGGTCACCTTATTTATTGGGTTTGCCAGGTTGGTTTCTTGTATGTGGATGATATGCAAAAAATCTCAAGATTCCCAAAGCATGAGCAGAAGTAACTCTGTAGCAATAGTTTATTATCCTACTAATTATGATCTACCTCTGATTTAGTAAAATTTAGTATACCCATTGATTGTGATCTATATTTGTTTTAGTACAATTTAGTATATTTGTTGAGTGACGCTAATCAATATTTTTTAATAGCGGGCCTTTTACAGTTTTCATATTTGGTTATTCAATGAAATTATCATACATTGTTAACAGCAGGATAGCTGGGTTAGATCCAGATTTCTCAACCATATCAGATACTAGTGTTTTTTATTATTTTCTTATGTGGCTGGATTCTCTTTGGCACTTAACTGTTTTACATCATGCCACAGGGAGCCTGTCTTGCGTTAAATGCTAGAAAATGGTATGAATGTGTGGGAACCATTTGCAACTTTCATGAATTCCCAGGACCTTCGCTTGATGAGAAACTTCCTGTTGGCACGGGCAGTAATCCTGTAAGCTCTACGCTAACGATTTTTCTGTGGACTACAAGAAATAGCTCGCTTTTTATTCCACCTCTTGAGTTGTTCGCTTGACTTTAAAGCAACAATCCAGAGCTGTATTCTTATACTAGTATCTCTTCTCCAGAATGAAATGATGCTTAAAAGGTCTTTTTGTCAGTTTTATGAAACTGCCCCCTTCCTCCCCAAACACCAAAAGGAAAATGTTGAAATATGTTTTTAAAGTATATATGTGTAGATGTATTATATGCAAAAAGTAGCAAAAACTTTAGATGTTCAACAGTTCAAATATAGTGAATATACAAGTATCATTCCTCATTGTGTAGACTTGCAAATTTGATACATTGTCATGCTTCTTGTACTATCTGTGTTTTTACTTTGATATGAGAGTTTCGGTGAGTAACATGAGAGCTGACAAGTAGGTGCTGCAATTTTGTGATAGGTGTATCTTGTTGACGACTATGTGATAAAAATATTTGTTGAAGGAGGGCTGGAAGCTTCTCTTTATTGTTTAGGGACTGAGGTATGATATCAGTTTTCTTTGGTGTGTATGATTTTCTCCCTTCCTCGTCCTTGCTCTTACTTTCAACCTTTCTCCCTTTGCAGCTTGAATTCTACAATATAGTACATAAGTTGGATTCCTCTTTGAAGAATCACATTCCTTCTGTATTAGCATGTGGGATTCTTCTTACTGAAAATGAGTCATATAGAGTATTGCCCTGGGATGGTAGAGGCATACCTGAGCTGATTTCCAGCAGCAGTGTCACATCAATAAAGCATGAAAAAGTTGATTATCCATTTGGTCTGTGGGCCAAAAAGAATTTTGAATATCAAAACGCTGGGAGGCTGTTACATGAATCGGGAAATTGTGCTAAACCCTCTTCAGCGTGGCCCTATATTGTGACAAGAAGGTGCAAGGGGAAAATATTTGCTGAACTGTAAGTTTATATCCTCATTTGTACAATTTTGTGGTGATAAGAGAAAAGATATGTTATGACAGCAGATGCAACTTTTACATTGTTTAATTTGCAGGAGAGATACACTCTCATTAGAAGATGAGCTCAACCTGGCTTCTTTTTTAGGCAAGCAGCTGCATGATCTCCACCTGTTACCTTTGCCCCGTCTGCCTTGTAATGACTCAGTTACCGTGGTCAGAGAAGATTATATTCAGCCATTCTATTGTAGTGGGTTCTCAGAAAATGTTACAGATAAGATTGGCCATTCAGCTGATTTGGAGTTATTTATAAGCATCCTGAATAGAAAAAGGAAGGATGTTGTGAGGCGCTTGGCTCAGTGGTATGAACATCTTCAAGTAACAGTTTCTCTTGTTCTGGGCTCCACTTAAGCTTTGTATAAATGTATGGCAAACACAGTGGTTGGTTTGCAATTTTTGTGTTGGTATCTGCATATCCTTTAAGAGGCTTATCAGATATCATTTTGCTAGAATCTCTCTCATTTCATCCCATGTAGGAAAGTTATTTTTGGAAGACCATAATGGTCATAGCCTTTTTAGTCATGTCCTTGCCATATGATATTGTGCTCATCTCCTTATATTTGTATGATTTTGCGAAAATCTGCCTCCTCTCTATCTAGGGATGTGGGAATATCTCCATGAATAAAATTAAACCTCAACATGTCTGGGGTCTGCCAAGATTCTTGTCTTTCCTGATCAAATCATATGCTGAAGCAGATCTCATTGTTATCTGAACTAGGAGATAAGAGAACACTAAATTCTGTGCGGATCTGTATCTATCTTGTTAAGAACCCAACTCTAATGATTTATTTATGTTATGAGCCTAAACAGAAAGTGACAGCGAGGGATCATACTTGTTCATAGAATTGAAATACTTATGACTACATATTTTTTCAAACACCATAGAGACACAGTTCGTAAAGACACTACAACCCTGATCGCTATCAACTGGAGGATTTCTGAGATTTGCATGTCATATTATGTTTGTTGAGCATTGACCCTCAGAGGATGAGATCTATCTTGCAATTGCCATGTCATTTCTTATTTGTTAGTGACATTTTCTGAAATTATTTTTTAAGTTGGTAAATTGTTAGTTGGGTAAATATAGAAGTGGGATGTCCATGCAAGAATAGTTTGGGAAGACTAAAACTTTGACTCTTTGCATCCTGTGAAGTTATTATTCAATTTGCTGACTGAACTCCTTCATAAGTAAATGTGCTTTAGACATGACTGTCGCCTTTACACCAAAACTATGATTCTCTATCTGTATTTTCAATTGAATTTTATTCATTTCTGCGATGCATCATAATAAGGTGAAGATAGATGTCCATTATCCTGAAATCTTGGTACATAGTATATGAGTCAAATGGACAGTCAATGACCTCAAACTCTCAGTTCTGAAAATCAAATGTATCTTTATGAGGGCACTTATTTATATACATTCTCTATGAGATGGACCCTGCAGAATCATCCATCTTCTTCTTAATTTTCTTAGTGATTGGGTGTTATTGTGAAGGACTAATTTCTCTGTTTCTTCTTCATCTATTGCTGCAGGGGTGATCCAATACCTAGTAACCTGATAGAGAAAGTAGATGAATACATCCCTCATGACTTAAATGTATTATTTGATCAATTGGAGGTGATTCTCATTTACATATTCAAAGAAATTCTCCAATCCTTTACACTAATTATCCTTTCACTACATTTCTTCTCTTTCTATGCAGCATGAGACAGAATGCAGATCTTACACTTGGATACACTCTGATGTTATGGACGATAATATCTACATGATGCCTTACTCAGATTCTGGGCAGGAGGAAAATCTTTCCGAGACATGTATGGAAGAGGGCACATGTATTAGAAGATCTAACAACAGCAATATACATAAGCTTTCTTGGGTTCCAAGCTACATCCTTGATTTTAGTAATTTATCTGCTGGTGAGTTCTTTGCCAAATATGAATGTGGCTGGTTTGCTTATTTCTTAATGTTCTTCTTGTTCATCTTTGTCATTCGTTCTTCATTTCTTTGTTTTTTCTAGTTACATGTAAGCCAATTCTGCATATGCTGAAGTTGTTTCAGTTCTTTTTTCATGTTTTAGGAACTTTCTCACCGGGTTAGATTTTATTATTAGGAATATGAATTTCTTGTAGTCTGGTTGATTTCGTCTACTTTCTTTCTTAGGAAGTGACTTAAAAAAATAAATTTCTTCATTTCTTTGTAAGGGTCTTGATGAATTTCTTGTATGGTTTATGAATCTATAGCGTCATTTTTAATGAATTGGATATGGTTGTCTGGTTCATTTTTGACTACTTTTCTTTTACTTGATTTGTAACTTGGAAAGAATCAAGTCTTACCATAAATGAAGAAAAAAGTATCCATTAAAAAAGATCACTTAAAAGGCTTATAGAGATTATGTATTCTAGCTATCTTTTAAAGATGATGAGCATTCTTGTTCTATTCACACAAAACCTTAGAGAGAAGCCACCTTAAACCTGCGTTAGCTAAATATGGTATATATTACATTTCCGAGTCTCACATAAGCTTTACACCCGACTCTGTAAATTGACACTTTCCTTTTGCAGGCGAATCCATACTTGACCTGATTCCAATATACCTTGATACTTTTCGTGGAGATCCTCGTCTCCTGAAACAGTTCCTCAATAGTTATAAACTTCCATTTGTGAGGCGAAAATCCCTGGTGGACAACAACAAATTCGATCAGCTTTCTTATCGAGCAATGTAAGTTCAGACTGTTTTGTTGACAAGTCATCAATAGTATCTTCATGAAGATCATACATTCAGTATGTCATGCTATATCTCACAATGGAGAATTTAGAGGAATAATGATTTTCTGCAAGATATCTAAAGGCCTCAAGATTACTAAATCAAATAGAGACACTCTCTGAGAAACTAGAAGAAGTGGAAACGTAAATATAGATAAGTCCTCATTATTATTAGAAAAGTTGTAATCGACAAACTATTTTTCAGCATCATCCCTCAAGTTGGAGCTTTAGATATCAAACCTAAATTGCTAGCTAGATGCTCAAAATCAGGCTGAAGAGTTTGCTGAGTGTGAGAGGCAACGAAATCATACCAACTTCAAGCTATACTGGTTATTGAAGTTTCAATTTTAACATGCTTGTACATCTTAAATACTTCTACGTGTGCACCTGTTTTCTTTGTATTTAGGTAGAAAAATGTGTATGCAATTTGTTGTTATCTAATTTGTTTACATGTGTACCGCTAACATGCCACGTAGTGACTCTTGGATATAGTGTTGCATTAAAAATTTCCAATTCTTAGTTTCTGATTCTCACACCTCCACGTTTCGATGAATGGTCTTTTTTAGTTGGTTTTGTTAGTTTTCAAGGGGATAAGTCCAAATATTTACTTTGCATCTGTCACTTGTCTCAAGAGTCTCTTTGAAAAATTCACTCTTTCAATAATTTCCAAGTGCTTTGTGAGACATAATTTTATTTAGAAACACCACTAATTTGCATATTCTTTGTTGTTTTACTGTACCTGGTATATTGGAATAGTTGTTTCCACCATTAAGGTAGGTTGGATCTCGAGGCTGTGGCCTTCAAAAATTAGATCTCTACGTGACAAACCAAAATAACAGGATGAGAATAAATTTGGTATATCTTTACTACTTTTTCATATTTTATTGTTAGAAAATCTGATGATAACAAATCTTTTTGTTCAATAATTCATTGTATAGGTGTCAATTTATGTTGATTTATGTTTTATTTAGTTCCATCACTTGCTAGTATGATTTGTATTTATTTATTTATTTTTATCGGATAAACAAAATATTTAAAGGCCATCTCACGGTGTACTCAAATTATGATTTGTATTTATTTCTTGTGGTGTCCATTATATCGCTAGTTTGAACTTTTGGATTTGCAGGTGCTATTGTATTTTGCATGATGACAACGTCTTGGGAGCTATTTTCAGCATCTGGAAAGAATTAAGGTCAGCAACATCATGGGAGGAGGTTGAGAAGAAAGTGTGGAGTGATCTAAACAGTTACATATAGTAATTGTTCTTGCTCTACCATTTCTTTTGTTCTATTTTTCCGGGAGCAATCACGCTTTTCTGATTTATTGATTTACCATTAGAAATTCAGCCGTGGTATTTTCAAAATTCAGTGTGTAAATACCCCAATCCCGATTTTGGGATGTGTAATTTAATGAGACGGGCTTCATAATATTATACCGAGTAAAATTGAAAGAACATGATAAATAAAGTAGAATGCTTAACTAAGAAAAAAAGGCTGCATCCCTGCTGATATTCCAAGTGGTTAGGAAGTTATGGTCGTTTTCTCACCGTTTACCAAACTGTGACAGTTTCTGGTGATGATCTTGTGGCAGTAAATAAAAGAAAAGAAAACGTTAATGAAACTTCTTGAAATGCTACAGGGGCTTTCTTAAAACATGATGGTATCTGCAGAAGAATTAAGAATAGCATTTCCAATACTTTAAGGTGGTTGTGTCCTACCTGTATAGTAGCTAAACAATAATGGACTTTTACCTTAGAAATGAGTTTCACAAATCCAAATAAATCATGCACATCTTATAAAAGCTCCTAATCACATATCCACCATCATCAATACATGGAAGAACAATCAAACATAAACTATTACACAACAACAATTTTCGGCCCTCATTATAAAATCAAATCCAACCGTTCAAAACTCCGTTTCTTCGATTTTCCGTAAAAAATTCAAATCCCAGCCGCGTCTTCCGTCATGACATTGTATAAACATCATTAAACTTACACAATAAAGAATCATACCCTGCTATGGTCTAGGATTTGTCGTGGGGGTCTCGGATATTCAAGCTTGAGCTCAAAGTTTGGAGCAAAAATAGAGGAGACGGCACTTTGGGTAGAGAGACGGGATGAATTTTGTATTTGTATAATAAATTTCTTTTTGGAACATTTCTTGGGGATATTATCAATTCGTGTTCTTTCGAAACACGATTTTATATAACAACGATACTAGCACCGCTAGATATTAATTACCACTGCCTAACATATTAAGAATATCTTTGTATTACGAAAAATACGCACCTATTGATATATTAAAGCAGTGCACAATTAATACCGTATGCTCAATGTTACTTATATAATTAAGAAATAAACAATCATTGAGACCTTTGTACTTCATTTACTCAGCAAGGAAGTATGTGTCTCACTGTAATCAATTTCAGTGTTATACCACACCAGTGTTATCAGTTGGCCAAGATAGGCACGAACCACAGATTAATACTAAAATCTTTCACGATAGATTGTCCATATCTATGTGTTGTGAACTTGATTTCTTCTACAAAGAACCGACTGAAAGATCTTCACTGATAATGGATCAATCATTCAGTCTACAATATAGAAGATGACTTGTTTTCTCAATGTTGGGGTTTTAAATATTCCAATGAAGGAATCGCTTTCCCAGGATCTACTAGGTTAATATAAGAAATTCTTTTACCAAATTAAATCAACCTACTTTATACTAGAACACAAGTAAGCAT
>JAYDZE010013875.1:0-10218 GCA_034509125.1 Monilaria moniliformis
GAGGTCCTTACTTGGCCATATATCTCTGGGGCTTCATGCTAATTGTGTCTCTTATAATGATGACTGTTTATCCAGTTTTGATCGCCCCTCTTTTCAACAAGTTCACTCCTGTAAGTAACGGGAATCTTGTTTAATGTAATAGTATGCCATAATATTTCATTTTCTTTTGATAACCTAAAATAACATAAGTTGCTAATTTCAATGTTTTCTAAAATATGAGCAGCTTCCGGAGGGAGAACTCAGGACCAAGATTGAGAATCTTGCTTCATCTCTCAAATTCCCTTTAAAAAAGTTGTTCGTTGTTGATGGGTCTACAAGGTCAAGTCACAGCAATGTGAGTAATGCTTTAGTTTTTCATTTTGTGTCAAGTCACAGCAATGTGAGTAATGCTTTAGTTTTTCATTTTGTATCCTTCTATTATTTATTTATTTATTTCTTAAAGGAACTGTTGATTTTTTGAAGTATATTCTCATCAAACCTTTGAATATAATTTACTTGCTTAATCCATACCATATGAATGATATTTTATATTGTGAATAGTTGCCGTATACAGTGTTGCAATGTTGTACGATTTTAATTATATCTGTTATGGAAAAACTCAATGAGGTTTAGGCTTATGGGTTTCTAAAGGGAGAGAATAAAAGAAAAGGTTATGGATAATTGGATATTGAGCTGTATTATACATATTAAATTGTTAACTGAATATTTGGGATTCCCAGGTTTCATTATTTGATAGCTCTATAGAGGATAGTATATTATTATAAGACATAGTTCGATAAATCCAAGTGTTTGTGTAAGAAATGATTTATTGAAAATAACAATGTAAGCAAGAAAGATTTAACATGTGCCGGCCCAAGCATAAACCTGTTCTGGGTTTCCACCTGCCTAAGCATTGAATGCTGATGCTAAAAATAAAATAATCCATTCACTTTGAACGACTATATTAATAAACAAAAAACTAAATTCCCTAGGACTCTCAAACAAGCCTCACATATTGGCCCATCAACGTAACCCTATATAAGTTTATCAATTAAGAAATATGATATAACTACGCAAATGAAAGAAGTAGTGAATCCCCATGCCCTGTAGGACCCAATCTGTAAAATAGTTGAAGAATAGGAAATTTGCCTGGGACCTGGGCAATGTAATAACTTGATTTCAAGTTTGCAATATTTGTTAGTCACTTCATCTGTCCCATATTTCTTACTGTGATGTGGGTGTCACACTTTGGCTCTACCACTCCTTTCTGCTCATGAAGACTCACTTGCAAAAACATTTTTCTGCAGGCTTACATGTATGGATTTCTTAAGAACAAAAGAATTGTCCTGTATGACACGTTAATACAACAGGTAAGGAGTATGTAACTACTGTTTTGATTTGTGTTAGTTACATGCATGCCAAAATTCTATTTCATGGTTTCTGTATTATAAAAAGCTGCAAACTAAACAGAGAGAACCTGTGACTCAGCGTTAGCATAGGGAACATTTCTAATTACCCACTTTTCAAATTCTATGTAGTGTAAGAATGAGGAAGAAGTTGTTGCTGTTATTGCTCATGAACTTGGTCACTGGAAGCTAAATCATACAATGTACTCCTTCATTGCGGTTCAGGTATGTTGGCTGTTCTAGATGGAGTTGAGATTCAAGTATTTTTTGTGGCCATTTATTTGGAAAATTGCCACAGATGATAAGATTTTAGTTAACCTTTTTGAGTTATTATGATTTAAGTCGTGATTAGTGCTATGATAATTTAGTGTATGTATGTTATCTAATTCTTAATTGGTAATTGGCAATGCAGATCCTGACATTGTTGCAGTTTGGGGGTTACACTCTTGTTAGGAACTCAAAAGATCTTTTCCAAAGTTTTGGGTTTGATACACAGCCTGTTCTTATTGGCCTTATCATATTTCAGGTTAAAGTTGAATCCTTGAGGTTTGCATGTGCACTGGTTGCTTTTGTTGCTCATGTAATGTCATCTGATGCTACTTATGGCTAGACTAAGGATGCCCATGGTTCCGAAACCGCCGGTTCCGGTTCCGAGGCATCCGGAACCGTAACCGAACCGCCAGGGGGTTAGCCGGTTTCGGTTCCAAACCGCCGGTTTTTGGGCGGTTTTCCGTTTTTTTTTTTTTTTTTAATTTAATTCAAATTTGAAATCGAAGTCGAAAACCAATTTAAGTAAGTAGATCGATTTATTACTATAAGAAAAATTACAATAAATTACAAAATTAGGAAAACAACTTAAGCCAAATGATAAACAAGTTATAATAATAGAGATTATTCTTGTAATTTAGCAGCTAAAAAAATAGTAAATTAGGAAATTCTGTTGAAATGGTTAAATCCTTTTAGAGAAATTATGTAACATCACACCGATGTTGGATATTTGGGGCAGTTACTGGGCTTGTTTAACCGTTTCAACAAAATTTCATAATTTACTGGTTAATTGTACAATACGGAAGACTGTTTTTTCTCGGCCGATTGTCAAAGAATCGTTGGTCACCCTGGAGACGCTGAACGAAAACTAAACTAAGTCAAATGGGAACATTGCAGAAATCAGTATTTTCATAATACAAGAACGAATTGACTTATACAACGGTGGAGGTTGATGTTCATGGCGTCGTGTTTGCACGACCATGAACCTCAATCTCTACTATTGCATATGTCACAATCCGTCCTTGTGTTTTGAAATCACTGACTTCTGTATGTATCGTATGTACCCATTGTTGATACTCTTGGTATCCTGGACTCTGAGTTGCTCAGCGTTTCAGCGTCTCCAGCTGACCAATGATTCTTACGACAACGACGAATTTAGCAAAGAAGAAAAGTGTGTTGAGATAAGAGAGAAGAAAGAAATAATTGAGAGTGTGTTGTGTGTGTGAATTGAGAAAATGAGGAAGAAAGGGGAAAAATGGTACGTAAAACCGTTAGTTTTCTGCAAAACTATCGATTTTGGCAAAAACTGCCAAAAACTGCCGGTTTTGCAGTGGAACCTTCTAAATATTCTGCCGCCTGTACCGCCGATTAAACCGCCGGTTCCGGTTCCAAAATTTCGGAACCGTAACCGAACCGTCAGAACCGAATTCACTGTTCCGGTTTAACCATTTTCGCCGGTTTCGGTTCCAAAACCGGAACCGCCGGTTCCAAAAAAACCAGGCATCCCTAGGCTAGACCTTGTGTGGTTTGGCTAGCACATGGGCTTAATGGTGTTGTTGTTGATAGAACTATGCGCTTTATCTGCATTACAATGACGTTCTTAAGCATATACGACATGGCTATGCACATGTAAATAAACCAAAACCAGCATGTGTTTTCCCTTTACATTGTATTGTGTTATTTGTTGATACTGAATTGTATACTTGGGAGCTCACTCTTTTACAATTTAAATTGATTATTTTGTCTGGTTGTGGGTGTTAATTCTATATTGGTTGTTGCAGCATACTGTGATACCTCTCCAGCATATTGTGAGCCTTTTACTCAATCTTGTGAGCAGGGCTTTTGAGTTCCAGGTAATCGTCTCGTGTTTTGTCCTAAATTGATTATCATTATAAATTTCTAGCAACTGAGACTGGTGTGTTGTATCTCTCGCGAAGGCCGATGCTTTTGCCAAGAAGCTTGGTTATGCTGTTCCTCTACGAGCTGGTCTTATCAAACTGCAGGTAATTTGTTTTTTGTTTTTTTTTATTTCTGTTGCACTTGCAAATAAGTCCTGTTCGTCTATGGTTTTTTTAAAATATTCTGGATAGGTCTGTTTACTGTTTCGTGAAGTCGAAGTATTTATAATGGTACTACCATTGCCCTTGCTAGTTTAGAAGTAGAATGCGCAGTAGTCTCATTGATCTGCTTTTAGTAAATCCTTTTCCTGGCTTCTGGGATTTGTTATTCTTTTGCGTGGCTCAAATATGAAGCTTACACTTTTGTTGATGTCAATGTTTGACAGGAGGAGAATCTCTCATCCATGAACACTGACCCCTGGTATTCTGCTTACCACTATTCGCATCCACCCTTGGTCGAAAGATTAGCTGCAATCGATGAACCTGATAAGAAGACTGATTAAACCCAAGTAAATGAGCTGCTGCATATACGATGAAACCTTGTTAAGTCGTTGCTCCGGTGATGAAAATGTCTGTAATCTTGTTTTTGTGAATTCTGACAGACGTTCGCCTACGTGTGTGTAACAAAGGTCGAGAAATAGCAAAACGAAAAATTACATAACTTAGTCTAGATTTGTATTTCCCTAGTGAGCATGTTAACCTTGGTTTCCCTTTTTGCTGAGTGGAGCATTTTGTATCAAGTTGTCACATCATCCCATAGAACATGAAATTCGTTTCGTCACATTTTTCATTACTAAACCCGTGTATTGTATTGAAAGCAACACCTTGATTTGCTTTATCTAAATTTATAGTTCTACAAAGGCTGTTCAAAAGTGCACAATCAAGGTTGCTTTCTGGGAAGCGCTTGTAAAATAATAAAATTCATACTACACTGCTTAATAGTAGAAGTGGGTCTGTTCTTAATGACCAGTTATAAGTAGGGGTGGTTAACCGGTAATTGAATTTATTCAAGTCGGTTCTCAGTTAACCGATAATTGAAAATTTTCGGTTTTGTTTCAATTTTGGTTAGTGTTTAAGAAAAGATTTGGTTATCGATTATAACCTTAAAGACGTAAATATCTTCAATAAGTGTCACATTCTTATAAATTATCATCTTGTGATTTCCAGGACAGTAGACTCTAAAAAAAAATTTCTCACTTTTCATTTTCAACTTATCAGTCATCATATTCATAACAAATAACAGGATAACCCTAGATCTGTATATGGTGACTCAAAATTTTGCCACACATTCTCGACTGACCTAGAAAGAAACTTTATTTAGAATATAAACAACAACTAGCAAGACATGACTCTAAAGGAATAAAGGGAGAATGATGAAACTCATCATGGATCAATCGATATCCAATAATATTCGATTTTTCCTTTCGAGTACTCCATTCATTTGTGGTATACAAAGATGTGTCTAGTCTGATCGGATTCCATGTAATTTCAAGTAATCAAGAAACTATCAGCTCAAGTACTCTCCTCATCGATCTGATTGAAGAGTCTTGATACTTTTCCCTGGTTATTTCTCGACTTCGAACTTAAACTCCTTAAATTTCTTGAAGGCCTTGGATTCGTGTTTAATGAGATATACATATTCATACCTCAAAAAATCCTCAGTAAAAGTGAAGTACGAATATCCACCTCTTGCTTGAGTTGAAAATGTTCCGTACACATGTGTGTGGATCAACTCTAGCACATCTTTGAAACCCAACCTATTCTGAAAAAGTGATTTCTTTGTCATCTTCTCTTTGATACAAGATTCACAAGCACCATATAATTCGAAATCAAATGATGTAAGATATTTTAACTTTCTCAATTTTGTTTTCTCTTCTCATTGATACGACCAACTCTATAATGTCAAAGATAAGTAGTATTATTCGTATTACTTAGCTTAGGTCATTTATTTTGTACATTGAAAATATTTCGTTCACATTCAAAAATATATAATTCATTCAAAAGAGAGACAATTTCATAAAATAAACCAATAAGTGAAAGCATCTATTTTTTTGCGAAGTGAAAGTAGAAATGTTAAATATCTAGCATTAGAATGGTAGTAATATTCTTCGAAATCGCAAGAACGAAATAACAGTTATTTAAATCTAGTCTGTCCCGAAGGAAGATCTAGTCTATAAGTTCTCACGCGTTCAGCAACAACTCTTACTCCATTATTACAAATGTGTAAGCCACAAGCAATATCTGATATCCAAGATTGTGAGTTGTTCATAGACATATTTATCTCAATAACAAAAACACGTGAGTTCCCCCTTAATGCAACTTGTGCTTTTGAATTTTGGACAATCTTTCTTTCTGTTACCATTCTCATGGCGGAAAAGGTACTCATTCTTTGGTAGTTTCGACTTCTTGCCCCTCCACTTTAAGGCTTTAAGGCCCCATCCTTAGATGTCTTCTTCTTCTTCTCATTCTTTCTCTTGGAAGATTTTACAGAAGAGCTCACCATAAGCACAAATTCGTCTTTAAGTGGAAGACTCATAGGTCTTCAATTTGTTGTGAAGCTCTAGAAGACTCACTTTTGTGCTATTCATATTGAAGTTCACCTATGAAGTTTTCAAATGATCTTTGACAAGATTGTAAAATCAGATTGGTTGAGACATTCAAGGGTAGCATCATTTCAATCGATGCTAACCTCTCAGTCAATCCTATCATCTTCAATACATGCCCAGAAACCTAGCCCCCATCATGAAGCTTACACTTGAAGAGTTCTCTAAGTATCTCATACTCCATTGTCTGAAGTTGTAAAACATTCAAAATCTCCAAGTGTCTAAATGTCTCATAAGGGAACATGTGTCCATGTTGTCTATATAGTTTAATACTCATAGAAGACAATATAATACACTGAGTTGATGTGGCACCCTCAACATGTTTCCTGTGAGCTTCTTCGCTGAACGAAGTATACTCAGGAGATTTCTTGTTGAGGGGTGACACTGATTGGTGTGTCCTAGACATGCTTAAACTTGTCTAGCCTTAGCACCAAGAGCAATCAACAAAGCTAACCTGTAAAATTTGGTCCACTCAACTTGTTTGTTTCCATCAGACGTTTATAAGCCAAATTCGACATTCTAAATGAACATAAAGTAATGGAACAAGCAAATTAGAACATAATAAACAAATATCACATTTGTATCACTAAATCAAATAAAAATTTATTGTATTGATTAACTCCCACTAATTTTAATATATTTTATGCCCCCAAACACAAAATAGAGATTTATAATTAATATAAATCTTAGTGGTCCAAGATCCCGGTCTATATTGTTGCAACCTTTGCTTTGGCTAATGAACACAATGATGTTACTAAGTAGGCCTCTAAGCTAATTCCAATAACAATTTAAAACTCTTGATTTATTAATCCAATTAATCTGTGTCCTTAAACTATTTTGGCCGTTTTTTAATCTCAAAATACTCTAAGAAAGTCAACCCCATCATACAATGTCCACCATGCATCTATGAGTAATCCTAGGCCTTGTTGAATTAGAGTAAACTCTTTAGCGCAAAATTCGTAGTCGAAAAGATTAGAAGCAGATGGCGTGTTTTATTTAAAAAACAAGACTTATATTTAGTATGAAAAAATGTGATACTAATTGCTTAAATTAATATCCTATATTAAATCTCAAATCAATTGCTAGGTACCGTCTATCCGGGCATATGAAATGCGGATCACACATATTGGGCCATCTACCCATACATAGTAACGCTGACTACATATATTGGGCGCTAGTTATCCAAGCATAAAATCGATCTCTAAATATTATAATTTAATAATAAGCATATAATCAAATAAAATGCTTATCACATAAGATATTAAAAAAGCTCAATAAATAAAAATTCATTAATAAAATTAAAATTTTATTATCTAATTAAATGTGGTTTAAACAATTTATATTAATTCCATGTTAATATAAATATAATTTTTAATGTTAATTCTAAATTAATATAAAATATAAACTTAATATTATTATTTCAAAAATAATAATGAGAAATCAAAATTTATAAATTTAATTAATAAATTATTTTTGTAATTGAAATTTATATTATTAATTCCCAATTAATAATAATTGTTAATTTATTTTATTACTACTATAGCCTACAATGGTCTGAGAATTAAAATTGGTCAAGAAGAAATGCTTAGCATTTTAAACAATAGCCTAATAACAACTGCCCAAGACCTGCGGCCTAGTAGCAACAACTGAACAACAATCGCAACTCGCAGTCCAGACCCATTACAAGATCCGACCTGCGACCCACAGCCCGACGACGTCTCTAATTTTCTCTCGTTGCCGCTGTGATGTCTCTTGGAGCCGAATGACATCGTCGATACCACCTCCTCGCCGCCGACCACTGCCACCTCCTCGCGTCCCTTCGCCCCAAGCATGCGGCAGTAGCGGCTCCTCGGGTCAGACCCGCAGACAGTGGTTGAACCTCGGCAATTCTAGTTCTGGCCAACGGTGTCCCTAATGGTGGACGCCTTGCTCAACACCGATTTTGTCCCTTTGCCGGTGGTGTCGCCATTTTGGTCGCCAGGATTCGGGTAGCCATTGCCCTCTTTCCTGCGATTGAAAATCGAACCATAGGGTTCGAGATATTGAATATACAATTTCAAAACCCAATTACTAAAATTTTAATTTTTGAAATTAATCCACAAATAATTAGCATACATAAAAAATTACAAATCGAGCCCCAGGCTCTGATACCACTGCTAGAAATTCTAGTCATCATCTAATGATACGCAACGAAAATAACATGAATATGATCTAGATTCGTAACTGAAATTTCGTGTTGAGCAGTCAATCACACAAAAAAAAAATACTTATTTGTTGTGTAGTTTTGATTTCCACGGTTTGGTTAAATCCTAGCATCCTGCAGGTGGATTTACTACTTTCGGTATTAACGTATATGCCAATGCGATGCAGGAACAATTCTTGGTACACAGTTCAATCAGATAAAGCTAAGAAAACTCTGATAGAACATACATATTATTTTGTTTGATGCAAAAGAATTCAATATCTACATTCTTACGTTCTAAATGTTTCGAACTGTTAAACTAATCTAAACTTCTGTTTAATTTATCTACAATAGAGAAATACACATATTAATTGCTCCTTAGACCTTGCGCCTATGAATTTATATCATTTTATCTGTATTAATTAATTAACAATTTAATCTTAATTAATTAAAGTTTATTATCATAATCTAATCCACATAATTTTCATATCTAAAAAAAACGCATCATGACATCAAGAAAAGCAATATGACCAATGTGTATAGACATGCCTTATCATTGTTCATTTTATAACATGGATGACCTACAACTGTTGTTCGAGATATGTACCGAACATAATTTCCGTTCTTATATAAAGCTGCAATCACCCAAAAAAGATACATTACACTTCAAAATTAGATGTGACATTTAGACATACATTATCGATAAGGAAAGAACAAATAGAAAACAGATATTAGAACGTAATTAATGAAAATATCGTCATTGGTACCCATAAGAAATTTTGGTGGTGTAATTAAGACTCGATTTGCCAATTAGTATAAATAATTAGAGTATTATCTTTTGAGATTTTGGCTTCTTGACTCAGCTGGCAATTGCTCGGCATTTTCCTTGCATACTGGTGAAGTATGGAAGTCAAATATTTGAATTTACTCCAATAATACTCACTATCATTAATTTTTTATGCTACAATCAAAGTAGTAATATCTTATACTATGTGACGTTTTATATTTTTCTATTTATAGCTTTCGTAAACTTTTACCTAATGAGTTACATCAGTGATTGATTTGCAAAATATTTTAAAATATAAGATCGACATGTTGCCAAACTTTACTATGGTTTGACACAGGCCGGCACAAATAAAAACCCCTGATATTCTAACGATGACTTTTTGTTATGACTTGAAGATATTTTACACCTTTATTTAGTTGCATATACTTTTTTGGGTTAATGCTCGAATTTATGTCGAATTTTAGTGAGTTTATTAATTTATTCCAATCTTTAAAATTTATTAATTCTATCACAATTTTTTATCAGTTGACCAACTTATCAATTTTATCCTTAGCTTTGAAACTTGTATCAATTTTTATCATTGAAATTTCACTTTAGCAGTTGAGTCGTGCCATGATGTGACGGACGATGATCTATATGTTATATATATACAAGGATATTAATATTTCACTTTAATTTTTATTTTTTTCATAAATAATTGTATAAAAAAATTGATAAAATTGATAAATATTTGAAAGATGAGAATAAAATTGATAAAGTCGAAAGATTGAGATAAAATTGATACAATTGCTAAATGTTACGATAAAATTATTAAATTTTAAATGTTAACATAAAATTGATAAAATCATTAAAAATCGAGATAGAGTCTAATGATTAACTTTATTTTTTTTTTCTCAAAAAGTTCACATTGCAAAATATCATTTCACAAAAATAAAAAATATTATCAACATATTTCAAATATATTACTTCGCAGATTGCACCCCAAAAGGCACGTTTTGGACCGATGTTGACGTGGATGCTTCCTTATTATTATTATTATTATTATTATTATTATTATTATTATTATTATTATTATTATTATTATTATTATTATTAT
>JAYDZE010013886.1:0-10261 GCA_034509125.1 Monilaria moniliformis
TTCTCATAAATTTGGGAAATAAGGTTTTACAAATACAAAGCAGCTAAAAGCTTGCTTTTCAGTATACACCCTAACATTCACCACTTTGCTTATCCTGCTATAGACTTCATCTTCGTACCCACTTCCAGTTCTCATGGACTTCATTTCTTCCTCATGCCTCCTAGGACCACCAAGAGGATTAGTATGAGGTGTGGGAAGCCTAGTCGAGTACGGCACTCTTCGCGTGCTTTGTTCATTCTAGTTGGAAACATCTTTTTGGATTTCCTCCATCTTAGCCATCAATGTTGCCAACATCTTCTCAACATGTGACTCGAAGGATGAAGATGGTCCTTCTTCCTCCCTCCTTGGAGAGGAATTCGTTGATTTAGCTCTAGTGGTGGGAGCCATAATGATTATTACCTACAAACGATCAAAACAAAACCAACAAGAAAATAAAACCTACAAGGGATGACTCCCAAGGTTCGGTTAGAAAATTCACTCACACGAACACAAGAATGGAGGTTTTAGTGAGGAGCTCACTTCCCAAACATTTTCCCCAATCCTGAATCACACTCCCTAATGTCACTCGTAAAGGTTTAGAATTTGTGGGGGTTATGGTGGCTCCTCACTTACGACCTTGTGAAACTCCAAACAAGTGCAATGTGAATCGATTGCCAACAAATCAATAATTTTAAGCACAACAACTAGAACGATGCCTACTATCAAGAGAACTAACAAGATAGTGAAAATACACGAGGCACATGAAAAGAGCAATAAAAATTCAAACAAGACATGCAACAAAGAATAAAGGAGACTAGAAGCTGAAAATCCGCAGGAAATTCAAGCAACTTGAGAAATTTTTTGCATAGGTTACCCAACCCTAAATTAGATGAAATTTGGTGAACATAGCATTCAAAGGATCTATAATAGCAATATAATAGCCCCAATAATTCAGGTTTTCATTTGATATGATTCTGTTTTGCTTCTTTCCAAGATACCAAAAGTAAGGCAATAACAGTGCAGCAACTTTACGAAATTTTTTGACCAACCAAACAATGGAATTTTTAGCTCAAGTTTTTCAGAGAGTTACCAGACATACCCAAGAACATATGGTAGAAGTTTCAGCATGAAATGAGTCCTACAAATATTTTCGAAATCAAGAGCAAAAAGGGCAGAATTAAAGAGAGAAAGTTTCAGCTAATCACTTACTTCTTGCAAGATCCAAAATTTGGTTCTGGTACCAAATTGATGTGAATCCACCTTGAAAACATAGACACTTCAAGATAATCCATTGCAAGAAACCCAAACAAAGAAGGAAAATGATAGGGTGGATTCAACTTACAAAAGGTTGAATTAAAAAGAAAAGGATGGGGGGTGTTGAGGGAGGAATATGGGTTTAGGAACAAGACACATTTCTAGTACCAAGAAGCTCAACCAAAGTAATGTGGGCAATCCTTGGCTGCTTTCACTAGGACAATCTCTTGCATTAGATCCACAATCTAGCAAACACTAAGCTAGAAGGCATACTTTTACTAGTAATAGTAAGCAAACAATGCAACCACACACAAGCACGAAATTAAGGATAAAATGATCTATCATATGGGAGCAAATACTCTCAAATGAATTTTCAATATTCAACAATGTTCAAACTACCAAATGGAAGCCAAAATCCTTTTTAAGAGAGACAAAGGGTTGTTGGACTTTTTCAAATGAAAGTAAATAAAATACTAACACTCTTTCCAAAAAAGATCGTAGTTGGTTGGAGATGAGAGTACAAAAGATTAAAAACAAGTACAAGAGACGCAAGTTAAATGGCTGGTCGCGCATGGGGAAACGGTCTGTGTGAGAAGGTGGGCTTCCCAAACGACCCGTTTGGGGTCACGATCTTGCGCCTTCACTGCAGGAAGAAATGGCCCGTTTGGGAAAGTGAGCCTCCCAAACGGCTCGTTTGGGACCACAGACCCGCACCTTCACCGTATTTCAAAACGGTCTGTGTGAGAATGAGGTCCTCCAGCACGGCCCGTTTTGGAAGTCGGGGAAGGAATTCCTTCCTCCTCGTAGGGTCCAAATGAGCCGTTTGGGAGGACTTCATTCCCAGATGGTCCGTTTGGGACCTCTTGCTCGTCGGAACCCCCTAACTTTGAGTACGGTCTTCATGGGCGAAGGGCCATCAATCTTGGACTCCTCTTGTATCGAGAGCCTTTGGATTATGTGGATTAGAGCCTACTTCATCCTCCTAGTCATTGCTCTCATCCTTGGCCTTCCAATGTCCACCAACAGATCTGTCTCTTGGAGTCGAGCTCGATGTGGATTGCCTATGGTCACATCAATTTTTTTGTTATTTGAAATATTTTAAATGTGAAGTCGAAATTGAATATAGAGTGAATTTTTGTGATTTATGTATTTTGGACAATCTTTTTTTTTTGTGGGAGATGGAGGATTAATTGCATTTTAAGGAACAAATTTTGTCCCTAATTGCAATTACAACACAATTTTCTAACAATAATATGATGATACAGTACATTTTGATCTATTTGCGAAATTGTTACATGTAGTTTTTTTACGTAGCAGTATATTCCAATTATACAGACGACTTTGTTGTGTAAAAGCTTATACAGTTTTTTGTTGCATGCCTATATTTCCAAATGAAAATGAAATTCACCATATCTCTTTTTGCTAAATTTAATTAAACTTGTATCCTCATTTTCATAATATTAACGAAAATTCACCATGTTTTCGTGTCTTCATCATTCACGCTCCACACTCACACACACAACATAGAGAAATCGTCATCAATGTCCAACTTTTCAAATGATTTCAAGAAAAATACCATTTTATACCTGAGTGTTTGAACTTTTTCATAATTGTATTGCATCATATGCAAAATTACAAATATTCGTTGGAAAATTACTAAACTTTGATATGAGATTCCAAAATCCTTAAAAGATGATTAACTGTTGTGATGTATAGAGTCTAAGAAGCTAACTATTAAGAAGCTATTTTGTTTGATAGATATTCAATTCGCTGAAATCTAAGAAGTGAACCCACTTGAAGATGCATGGAGACATACTGGAGACATAAGCTTACTTGTTTACCTAAAAGGAAACCAACATGAACATAGATTATGGAGACACCTGAAAGACTTCTCACTTCAGAAGATCAAAAAGTTAGTAAAGCCAATGGCCATATACCCACATACTAAAGACTCGGTAAACCTGAAGATCATGACTTTAGTGGATCTAAAAATTGAAAGAATTAGAGTCCAAGACAAGAGAAAAAAAGCCTAAAGACTTGTCCTTAAGGACAAAGTGAATCAAAGGATTTATGTGTTGGGGTTGTATACTAGAAAGCATGTTTTTACGAGCTGCTTATGTATTAATAACCCTAAAAACTATCATTCTCCGGCTCTTGTGAATAGATATTATTGTTACATGGTTTGCCTTTTATAATCTGGTGATTATATTGTGAGAAATTTTTTATAATCTGTGATTATAATTAAGTAAGCAAGTCTAGGTCTTCTACAGTGTAGACTGAATGGTAGTCAGATCATCACTAAAGGTCTCTCAGTCTGTGCCTTTGCAGAAGAGAACTAAGTTTCACAGCCTAGATAGACTTGGACGATCTATCGTGAAAGGTTGCAGTGTCAGCCCGAAAATATCCTAACCTTGGGAGACTAACAACACTAATGTGGTATAACATTAGATGGATTCATGTTGAGACAAGTCTTTCTTGCTTATTACTAAAAGATGAGATCTCGGTGATTATTTATTTCCGAATCTTTTTATATAACATTGAGCATACGATATTAATTATGCACTGCTTTGACTTATCAAAAAGTGCGGGTTTTTCGTAACCCAAGAATCCTGAAATCTTGGGTAGTGGAAATAAAATCTAGTAGTGCTAGGATTGTTATTAAATTGAATCGTGTCCTCGAGAACTAGGTTGATAATATCCCCAAGAGGTGTTCGAGAAAAATAATTTATTATACGAAACCGGCCGATTGGAATTTATTCCAGTATAATAAATAATGTTCTTGAACTAGACCACTCTTGATAAAAGATATTAATTAATTAAAATCAGCTGCAGATTTTAATTAATTAATGGATATTAAAATCATAAACATGGGAAATAAATTAATTAAAATGAAGCCCAAATTATTTGTAATTCGGATTTGGATGGGTAGGTCAGTATTAATTTCTATAGTGGACTCAGTTTAATTTGTAAAAGCCTAATATGAAGGCACACTCTAAATTTTCTTAGATCCCTTGCATAGCCCATTATATATTCTATAAATATGGCAGTGGAGAATTAAAATTAATAAGTCTAACTTTGAAAAACACGCCTAGTGTGTTTTCTATGTTTCTTTTCTTTCTTATTTTTCTTCTTTACTTCAACCTATAGGGTTTGCTAGAATATTGACCACCCTATATTCAAATCTTGAATTTGGGTAATAGGCTAGAAGATTCGAGATCGAATTTTGGAGGAGTGGTGAGAGTTGCAAGCCATCGTCTACAAATAGAAGATTTGCAATTAAATGTAAATTTGAACTCTTAGATACCCTGATCTAAAATTTCGAATAAATTAATTGCCAATTTGCGTTCTATGCAGAATATGTGTGAACTGCATGAAAATTATATTTTTAACGTCATCCTGTGGGATCTCGGATTTTGGGGAATCCTCATCGACCCCCATAATTATGCCAAGTGAAGTTAGAGTTCAAAGAATCACTTTTGGCCTAAGTTAGTTGGAATTCAAAATTATCTGACAATGTGGACCAATTGCGTACTGGCACTATGTAGTAAGTACAACATGACGCAGAAAATCAGACATTTATTTTTGCCAACAACGACGACGACCGCGTGACAATTTTTAAAGCTCAAAAGGTTGAATCTCAATGACACTTTCCAACGGCTCTGTCACATTCAAACCTCTATAAATACTAAACATCTTCTCCATAATAAGTTAACGAAAAATTAAGCAAATAGAAAATTAAAAACAAAAGCATAAAATCTAGGGGTGAGCAAAATACCCGAAAGCCGAATATCCGATCCAAACCAAACCGAAACCAAAAAAATCCTAAATCCAAAATATTGTCTTAATTATATATTGTTGATAAACTCGTAGAGTTTAGAGACTTCCACCAGCCTGGTGGAAGTGTAGATCAAGAGCCACCCGATCGGATAGAATGATGGAGAGAACAGAAAATGTCACCCGACCAGGTGGGATGAGGGACAAAAGGTCACCCGACTGGTGACACTCGGAGATGTCCCTGCTTTGGAGAGCTTCAATAGGGAGTAGGAAAACGTTTTTGGAAAGATCTGCTCTTCTAGTCTTAGTAGATTGATTTTTTTCCCACCATAATGAACGAGCTTTACTCATTGGCTATGATACCAACATCGACACATTCCATTATGGCAATTGATGCGATGTCCAGTTCCTCAGCCATTTTCTTCTTTTCAGCCTTGGCCGCAACAATATCGGCATCAACAATTTTTCCTCTGTGCTTCTTGGCCATTTTGTTTTTGTCATTCAGCTTCATTTTCAATGCTCTCTAGGCCTTAGTCTTCTCAACTTATTATACTTCAGCCTCAATAGCAATAGCTGCTACTCTAGCCAAAGTTTCATCTGTTGGTACTGTTCTTTTTCAGCAACAGATTTCGTTGTTTTTTCTCCTTCAAACATCTGCTCGATTTCATCTGAAAATTCCGAATCTCCATCCTTATCACTCCCAGCAGCTTCACTCCCAGTACCAGCTTCAGCATCGACATTCTTAGTGACAACAACTTCAACATTCTCAGTGGGAACATGCTCTATTTCTTCCCATTTTCAACATCATCAAAATTAACAAGGAGAAAAGATGGTGATAGATCATTTACAGTAGTGGATAATTAAAATTGAAAGCGACCAATGCGTCAAGTTTGTTGCCATAGACTTGAAGGATATTATCTTTGGCAGCAAATGCTTCTTTCAATGCTCCCACTCCATCTGCCACTGTTGTTTTTTTCTGAGAATGCTCATTCAATAGCTTAATATCATCCTCCAAAGAAGATATTCGCTTCTCATGTTCTATTGCTATGGAGGATGTGGTTGCCTTGTGCTCATAAAGAGCTTTTTGAAATGGAGCAACAACGAAAAAAAGCTTGGCCTCATACACTGCTTCAAAGTTCATCCTTATAGCTCCTTTCAACCTTTCCTCAATGTTGTTCAACTCAGCAATGGTTGCCATCCTCTATGCTTCCTGCTCGACATCAACAGCATTGTGGCAGCTTCAGTGACAACAACATTTTTATCAACATCTACTTGCTTAGTAGAAGCTACATGAAACGTCTTAGCAACAATTGCCTCAGTGGTTGTACCTTCACAAGTAGTAGTGGTCGTGTTAGAATTTACATCTTTTGAAGTCTTAGTATGCGTCTGCTCAGTAGTTGATGCATCATGAATCACCGTATCAATTGCTTTGGAGGTCGATTGATAATAGCTACTTCAATAGAAGTCAACTCAGTAACAACCTCTGTGACCTCATTAGATGCAGTTTGATTTTTTGAGGTTTCTGAGTTGGTGGATGTTGCATCATTCTTCCCAGCCGAGAGACATTCATCAATATTGTCTCTTTTGGTATCCCGTGTTGCTGATGCATCAAGATCATTGGCAATCAACTGTTGCACAATATCTTCAAACTTTCTTACAATAGATCAAATGTTTGATATATGATATATCTCTTCTAATTCTGTATCCTTACGTTTGAATCTATCCCATGATATAAGAGATATAAAATCCTTCATTTGGTAGAAGTGTGAAGTTTTGATTAGTAAAAATACCTACATGGAATGGGCTTTGGCTAGGGTTTTGGGCATGTCATTTAGAATTGGAAAAGAATCCAGCAACCAACTATTGGCCCTACTATGGAAATGACTCATTGTTGTGTTTAATGATATTTGGAGTTTGGGTCATGGGCTTAATTCAATGATATCTTCTTTTGGTGAGGAAAAAGATATGGATGGGGCTCAATGGGGTTTGGGGATGGAGAGGGAAAGACAGAGTTATAGGGTAGGCTGTTTGGCTGGCGAGGGTTTCACAGTGTCAAAGTCTAAAGTATGAGATATTGACCTAGCTTAAGCAAACATTCTTTTGTTGCTGCTTTTTGTTTGAAGTTTGTGTCTCTCGATTTCTTCATCTTCCTATTTTGCCTTAACATCAGTTAGGGACAGATCCAAAAAACAGAATTCATGGGGTCGGATACAGTGAAAAATTAACAATAAATATAATATATAAATAATTATTTTTAATAAAATACATTATAATTTAAATAGCTTATATTCTATTGTGTGCGATAGCTGATTCCTAAGAGTATTCATGTCTTGAAAATGACTCAAAATTCTTTCATTAGAAATAGTAGCGAACATTTTCCTATCGTTGTATACCACCAAGATGTCGTTCAACCAGTCACATCCCATCTTCTTTTGCAACTCTTACTTGAGAATTTTCATTGCAGAAAACACCCTTTCAATTGATGTTGTCGTTACAGGTAAAAGTAAGACCAATTTAATCAACCGATAAACCAATGGAAAAATCATATCTTTCATCTTTTCAACCATGATCTTTGAAACACTTCCCAAATCTTCAACACTAGAGAAACGTGTATCCCTTCTTGCATCACTCACAAAGATTTTAAGTGGTTGAGGTAAAATCATAAGATACATGATGAGAAGTCTTTTGCATAGAGGGTGGCAAGATGAACAAGTTTATCGATGTTGAAATTAGAGAAATGATTTCTTGGATGAAGACATGCCATACAATCAAGCAAGTCTGTGTCGGACTCGAGAAAACAATTCCTCATTTCTTGTATAATTGAGTCAACAATCTAATTATAAACAAAAAGTTAAATTAAGTTATGAGTAAATTTAAAAGTTTGAAATATAAGAAAGTAAATTATCAAATTGGATGGCAATAAATTTCAACATAATAATAATGATAGTTAGTGATATTTCTACCATCTCTCTTGATGCGAATCCGTCTTGGGACAATGTCATCTATGTTAGTAACATCAATTTCATTTGCCCGACAAAAATCTTCCACTTCTTGCAACAAATCATCCCATCTAGATTCTCGAAATGTTTGCAATTCTTCTTTCACGCCCACTATCAGATATATTGCATTAAAAAAATAATTATCTTTATCTTGCAAGGCACAAGATGATGGGTCAATCATACACAACAAATATTTAATCAACATCATGATAAACACAAAATCATAACTTTCCATCTTTTGAAGCAAACATTTGCATGTCCCACTTTGTTCTAGATCAACTTTATCATTGAATAAGCTTTCAAGTACCTTTGCAAGGAGTTTCTTGATTTAGACCTTTACCTAAAATGATTTCTCATTTCTCAATCCTTTCAACCATTTTATCATATTCATTTTTTCGAAGTTTATCTGCTCTTTTGCAAGAAGATCTATATATCGTAACAATAGGGTAAGATAGCTGAAAATATCATAAACATGTCGATTTTTCTTGCATACCGCCACCCATACCAATTGAAGTTGATGAGCAAAACAATGGACATACCATGCTGATGGATTTTCTTTTAAAATAAGTGCTTTCAATCCATTAAATTCACCTCTCATATTTGAAGCTCCATCATATCCCCGACCTATCAATGTTGACAAAGATGCTCCTAGTTTAGAAAACACAAAGTCAATTTCTTCTTCAAACACCTGGATGAAGTCTCTTAAACATGAACCAAAGATAAAAATCTTTCTATTATCTATCCATTTTTTGTTCACATATCTAATAAAAATTATAGTCATAGAAAACAATCTTTCTCGAAGTTCACCCAATATTTTAAGTGTGATTTCAACTACACGCGCATTAACTATTTCCTTCTGAATTTTTGGAGCAATCATTTGATTGTTTCCTTAGTATTTTTCAGTACAACTTGACCAACTTCATCATTCCTTAGACTATACCAATGTAACAACTCTAGAAAGTTACCCCTATTTATGGAAGTTGAGGACTTATCATCTCCTCTAAAAGTCAAACCTTGATTGAAAAGAAAACGAATAACATTAAGAGTTGCATTCAAACGAGTTCAATATTCTTTCTATTGTCTTGCACTAACTTTAATAACAACATAACTCACGCTCTGCTTTTGATTTATAAAATTTTCATATTCAGTTCTAATTTTTTGGTTTGAACTAGTACTCGACCCAATATGAGCTCTAAATCTTTCATTAGCTTTTTTCCAATTGGAGAAACCACCACTAATAAAGGCCTCATCTTCCAGTACCAAATAACCATGTTTGAAAAGAAAACAACAAAAGCAATATGCAGCATCTTTTGACATACTATATTCAAGCCAAACACGATTTTAAACAAAACATCTCTAAAACTTCTATTATCTTTTTCATTTTTTTTTTGGAAAATCATGACCTTTAGGTTGATAAGGACTTTTAGCTACATATTCTCTGCGATTACGATCTTGAATATTCACATCAAAGCTATCAATAGGCTTTCGTAATCCGGGATCGGCAAAACTCTCATTTTCATAAATTTCAACTTTGTCTGAATTCCTATCAACTACCACATTATCTCTCAATCGTTGTGGTTCTTGTTGAACTTAAACACTAGCACTAGAAGAACCGATATAAACTCAGGGTCTTTTCACAAAAAAAATATCTATTAACCTAAAAAATTCACAATTCATAAAGATAACAAAGAATCAATTAATGAAAAAAATATTGATTGTTTTGGTTATCAATTTCGTGTTCTTGATTATCGTTTCATATATAAAGCTACCAAATCACATAGACAAGTAAACATTATTCAATCATAAATAATGTGAGTAAGTTATCCAGATATATTAAACGATACTTTCAATTATATATCAAAATGAATTACAATATTATTACTAATAGAAGTACTATCGCAATTCGGACAAAAATAATATTTAATATTAAAATAATCACAATAATATTTATACTTTTGCTGAATAGTTGGAATGGTTGAATATGATTATAAATTTAAAATACACACACATCAATACTTTAATTACCTTGGGTAGCTACTCCGAATTGACTTAAGAGAAAAAACAGAGACGCTTTAACTTTAGAAGGGAAGAGGCGCTGGATTAGTGGATTTAATCGCCTATTCGGAATGAGTAGTGGCATGGATTTGAAGGTGAAGGGTACGGTTTGCTTGTTTCTTCAATTGCCAATTCTATTCTTCAAGTCAAGGTGATTTGATTCGAAAATCAAAGAGGGGGGGGGGGGGGGGGGGGGGGCG